>OX123195.2:7638477-7880552 GCA_944739405.2 Euclidia mi
CATGCAATTGTAATGAGCATTTTTGCGAATATTGAATTCCAGAAATATCATTCTGGCATAGCATTCTATCGTTCTGGTGAGCATTCTAGCGCAGGGATAGTAAATATGATTTGAGTTGAACATGAAGATGAAAATTTTATGACTCATTAAAGATGTTATTTGATAGCGCGGATTGAAAGGAAATAGAAACCTTTTTTGCCACAAGCCAGACAACAGTAATAGCACAGTATAAAGAATTAAGACTGTGGTAATAGTAGGGGAACTAGGGGTATGATGGGGACGCTAAGGGAAAACAATAAAAAAACTATAGTAAAAATCAACATAATATTTTTGGTATGGCACTTTAGTATTTTAATCAACTACTAATTAGCATAGTCTTTGGAAGAAAATATTATCACAAATTTCTAATAATAATATTTTTTTAAGAACACATAAAAAAACCGTCTTGGCCCGTATATGGGGTAAGATGGGGAATGATAAATGGGGCATGATGGTGTTAAGAGGCAAGATGAGATTCTCATTCATCTTCACAGAACATGCATATGAGTACTTCTTCTAAGTTTTAATCGTCCACCCCTGCACATGCAGTATGAGCCCATCGCCCACAGAGTTGACATTTTACCCAATTTTCAATAGATTTCAGGTAAGTGTGGTTTGTATCATTACAATAAAAACAAATGCTATCTTCTTGTCCTGAAGTTGATGGTTTGGTCTCATTCTGCAGTTTACTATTTTTGGTAGTGACGTTCTTGAACGATTTACTATTTTTAGCCGGGACGTCCTTTGATAATAGGGTACCCCATTATGCCCCGTACGATTTACACCATCTTGCCCCAGTCACTGTATTTAAAGAAAATAAAAGTTATAAAACACTCGGTTAGGACTAATGCAATTTTGAATACGCCTATCAATTGCGAGGAAAACGTAAAACAATGGAAAAGAATATCATCAGTTCATTACTATTTCTTACCTGTTTCTGAAGTTGTTGAGAAACACAAAATATTGCATCAATTATACACTTTGACAAAAATTTGATTGTAAACAAAGAACGAACGCACTTTCGCCGGCTGTCAAGGCCGCACTGAGTATTGTTCAAAAGCGGCTTTTGATTGGCTAATGTGCCACCACGCGGAAACATTTACTTTCGTGTATGTGTGTGTGACCCCGTCTTACCTCGCGACCCCATCATACCCCTAGTTCCCCTAACAGCTATCTCAAAATTGAAAACAATCAATAACTTACTTTAAATGAACGTATTATGCTAACTGTATTACATTCGCAAACTTTTATCTTTATAGCAAAATTTGCTCCGTTGCTCTACGTACCATTAATAATAACTTTATTGGTACCAAAAAATATACAATAATACAATGTTTTCTTAACCTATAGTACATTAACTGCTTATTTATATTATTAAGTGAACTCTGACGTCTAAACTAGGCCGAGCCTGTATCATAGACGCCAGATACCTTCCAGAAACATCATAATCAAACAGACGTAGTACTACAAATCTTAAAACACTACAAACAAAAAGTAAATAATAAAAATACAATCATCAAATGTAGGTAGGTAAATGATTAGATTATAATATAACGGTAGGTACCTAAACATTCCTACAAAGTCAGTAAAGTAAACAAATTATTTGTTTGCTTATGACGAACACGATGTACGTGAACTAAAGCAAATTAATTTTTCGTTGAGATTTTAATAAAAATATGAAATGTTATTATATTATATTTGGTTAATGAAAACGTACCCACTTATATTAAAGTTTTTCTATCTCTGCATACTCATCTCTCACATTTATGTCTTACAAGATGAACTGGATTATTTAAACATTGTAAATACATTTTCTATTTCTTCGTAATTTTTCACGATTCACGATGTTACGCGTTCTTTACAGGTGTGATTATTTAACGTGATTATTTATTATTAGAATATTATATTCTTTTTATTTTATGAAAGACAGGACTTTTGTTATTGACTTTTGTACATGTCCTAATAAGTAAATATTACAGACCCATGATAGAACTTCCAATACTAATTTAATACAAGCTCATATTCTAATCAGACCCGAAATTAATAATATTCTAATGAAGCTCGTAGATATTAGAGTTGTATTAAATTCCGATTTTAATGACTGTTGATCGAATGTTATAGTAACTAGATCATCTAAATGTAGAGCTATTTTCATTTAATGTAATATTTGGAAGAATGTTACTAAATAGCGTCTGCTAGAACCTGCCAATCTAAGAGGTTAAGTGCGTTTGTCACCGCCTTAATTTTAGATGAGGGACCGAACATAAAAAGTAACAAGTAGAAGTGTGAAGTCGTCAGTGCCAGCTGTCACAAAGAAGAACTTTGACTATATAGATTATCAACAACTTGGAATCCAGTCATCAATAAGTAAACACCGCAGCAATGATACAGCTCAACAGTGTGTAGACGTCATTAGTGTAGTTTGTCGAGGTACCGACAGTGCACTTAAAAACAAAAATAAAAATCAAGTGAGGGTAGGTGCCAAAACCCGCACAACACAAGGACGGCGCTGAGCTCACCCGCCGTGACCTCAGCTGAAGCTAGTCAGTCGAAACGTTGGCAAAAACCGAGGTATTTATGCTATATACAACATGTAACAAGTTTATATGCACATCCTGAAAGTACTTTGTTCAGAATCGGCAACTGAATCCATGTCCGTCATTTTTAATATTGTTTATTTTTAGTCTTAAAATAATTAAAATAACGTAAATTGTAGTCACTATTTTTTTTTAAATTGAGCTATTCGAAAATAAACCTTAAATCAAAGAAGAACGGCTTATTTTTAAATGCATTTGTTAAATGGTTCCACGTTGACTTACACAAACGCACACATTAATAAAACACAATAGACGGCAAAAGACAATGACACACAATTGACCACCAAAATGCCTATCATCTATCTTTCACTAACGTAGGTAATAAACAACGGGAAAAAGCGAGACGTAGTGTCTTGCTCGCGCTGGCGCATGACAAGCACAGCTGGCGATGCGCTTAGACATGTTATGACAAGTACAACCGGGCATATTTCTATCTATCAGTGAGTGCTGTGAAAACCTTTTTAAAAGTTCACTTGTTTACAAAATGTGTAATGGTGTATAATTTAATAATTATCAACAATGTTCAACATCATCTTGATGTTGACTTGACACCCCTGGACTTTCTCATTGTGGAGAAATATTAAATCACTAGTTTATTGTGACGAGAGAAAAAGTGGCGAGTAGTTAGGTAACTAATTAAGATACTAGCTGCTTTTGAAACAGTGAAAAGATGTGATTTGTCAGGCAATAGTAAACTGCTACGTGGACTAAAGAAATTTGATTTAAGCCTGTAAGTTATTTTATTATTCTATTATTTTAACTATTTAGATTCACAAGACAACTTTAAACACGCCGTTCTTGTTTATTTCTCTAATTGATATTCTTTAACTTTATCGATCAATAATGCTAACTAGGTATGATTAAGTTAAGATAGTCACAATAGTCACTTACGATGTTAAGAAACAATAGATCGTGCATATTAATAACAAACAATAAATAATTCGACTGTCCACTCCATAGCCTAAAAGTGTGATGGAAAGAAATACTCATAATATCTTTGGTAATATCAACAGTGGCCGACAAATTGTTCAAACATCATTTTTGTAAACCCCACTCTATCAGAGTGTGGTTTACAGACTGAATTTCATACATTTTGTTAAATCGTATCGTGTTTCGTTCCTATCAGATTGCTGTTGTTTGTTTACCATAGTAACCGTTTCGTTTGTGTGCGTGCGCAGATTTACAGTGACCACGATTTTCACTTTCAATCGAGTTAATACTTTCTTTAAAAAACATTATTTACGCAAATAAAAAAAATATTTCAATGCATGCATTATGATTGTAACAAGGTTTTCTAATTGGGGTGTCTGAGGATGTGCGTTATTTCCATTACACGTTGTATATACTAGCCGACCCAGCGAACTCCGTTTCGTCTTTTTAAAAGTTTTTGTTTAATTCTTTTTTTTCCAGGCCCTTTTTCCAAAGTTACCATTGACTTAGCGCTAAATCTCTTATCATTTCAGAGTCTATAAATGATGAACAAAAAACACAGATTTTTATATAATATTGAATGCCCCATTCCTTAAAATATCGGAGACGATACGCATATCGACTTTAAAAAAGAATCCCGTCCGCCATCTTTGATCACGTAATAGATGTTGTATTTGGATACACCATCCCTTAAATCATCAGAGACGATACCCAAATTTGATTTTTTAAAGTTTTCCCATCCGCCATCTTTGATTTCCCATCCGCCATCTTGAATCACGAAATAGATGTTGTATTTGGATTCTCCATCCCTTTAAACATCGGAGACGATACCAATACTGATTTTTTAAAATTTTCCCATCCGCCATCTTTGATCATGAAATAGATGTTGTATTTCGATTCCCCACCCCTTAAATTATTGAAGGCGATAAGGAGAATGATCATCTATGTATGGAAATCCGTCTCAAGTTGTTGCACAATAATTCTTTATTTATTATAGACTACACATTATATATTATCAAATAAAATTATTCATTTTCCTACAAAAACCCGGGTTTTTAAGTAATTAAAAAAAAACTGAGATAACCTAAAATTATGTTTTAAACCTACTCGCAACTTAAAACAGTTTTGGTTTTAACTGTTTTTGTTGATTATCATCAACTTATAAAAAAAATCAATGTTCGTTAAAAACAAAACAAGTTACTAGCTGCTATTTGGAAAACAAACAATATTCATAACCAACTTATTGATTGAGTTCATATGACGACATCAAAATAAAACAACAACTGAGAGGTTTAGTATTTATTATTAGCATTGTCTCCGAGGTACACAGATAATAAGGTCATAATAATGAATATAACTAACAGACTTTTCCTATAGTTATTATTTAATATAAAGACAAGTATGTACATGTATAGATGCTCTACATATTTAACATGAAAATCAGCAGAGTTATCATTATGTTAGGTACCAATTAATTACCTTATTTTATTCCTAATACTCAATAAAATAATCGTCTAAATACGAAGCTGGAGCACTTATATCATTATAGCGCCCCCAGCTCAAGAACCAAACTATCGTCATGACATGAGCGCAACAAAATACAGTTCTTTCCCAACCAGGCAGCTGCATGAGTAGCCGACTATTGCATTTAATGTATTAGCCACGGCATCATCATTGCTAATTAATAAATACGTAAAATAGGTGCGACTACTAACGTGTCTCGATTTAATCCTGCCTCTCAAGAGGTAATTATTTTGTCCCAAAATCAATGTGATATTTGGCAGCTCGCTGCAACATATTTAAAATGTTGTCAAACTGTGGACCAGTAAAATCTTTTAGCCGGGAGGTTAATTCCTGCCAATGGCCATGATTTAAATGATAATTACATATTCGTGCTCCTGCTGGAATATAGAATTTATGATTTAAAAGTAAAAGATCTTTTATAGCCGCAGGTATAAGTAAACATTCGGATTCAAAACAGTCAACAAATATACAATGACTAGCTGTATTAGCAGCACGCCTGTACACTGAAGATGTTATTTTATCTCTTGCTGGAGAAGGATGCCAGACATGTTGTGGAAGGGGTGGTGGTGCAGGTACATTATAATCTCCACTCATTTCCACGTCTGGCAGAATGGGGCGATTGGCATCATGTTGATCTTGACGTCTCACTTCTCTGTAAGCTGACATCCAACAAGCACCACATACTCTTTCTAATCTAGAAACCTAAAACAGAAAAATAAGCATACATGTACAAATGCAATATAATTTAAATATAAAATATGCTAAAATATTGTAATTGTATGTAATATCAGCATCTATTCAATATTATTATGATTTTAAGTGGGAGAACTATAATAAGTGTTAGTCCAGTGTATGGATTATGACTGCTCAAAGTAGGTAATATAGGTAATAGTCCACAAGAAAAGCATACACTTCTGTGACCAAAAGCAGGCAACGGTAAAGCACTTCCATCATAATTAAATGTGTTTGCTCGATCTTGAAGTAATACCATACACTCTGTACAAAGTACACTTTCTGATGAAAGCTGAAATAAAAAAGAAATACTTTTTAACTCTGCTATATTTTCTAGACATACTTAACTTAGGCTATACACCAATATAAGTATAAAACTGTGCCCCGCTGTGCTATCCACATAATTATATGTAAATATCCTAAAGTAAACTACTATATCTCATGAATCTGGCTATCATATATGAAAAGATTTTTCAAAAACCCAGTAATGAAACAAATAAACAGAAAAACCCTTCCATTTTATTACAATATGTTTGGTTAGATATACAGTACACCAGTATACATCACAATATTTTTCATTGCTGTATTTACACATTCCAGTTTTATATGTACATGTAAAACTGAAATGTTCATTACTTTAAGATTAACAAGATTCAATTGAACAATCAATAAACCATTCAGACTTAATGAGATGGCGCTCTGACCATAAAATAATAGGTACATAATGTTTGATTTATTAACGATTTACTCACTAACGATAATAAATACCTGTGTAATTAACATTTCTTCACTAATCATAGTGACTTGTGTTATAGTGTGATAGGACGTTAGTCAGTTAGTCAAAAGTACAAGATGCTAGCATATCTGTTAGTCAAGAAGTAGGAATGAAACTTACCTCGGTAGGAGTTATCCAAGATCGTAACATGGTTATCATTGACGTAGACGCTTATTGCAAAGAATGCTCCTGGCGATTTCTGGGTATCAAAAGCGAACAATTGACACATCGGCTTCTCCGCATTACAACGGGTATTGGTTGATCAGGATCACGCATCGACATGATTACTGGTAAACTCGAAGAGTTCATACACAACACATAAAACGGTAACTAAATATAAGAACGTCCTGTCGTAAGTTATATGAAACGCACGCTAAGTTATTTAAAATAAACACTCAAACGGAATTTCATAAGTATTACTATTTATATGGAGAGTTTATCGCAATGAATATTCTCAATCAACACATAAACAGTAATGGCCGATCAGTGCCGGTCGCCGACGCCGGTTATCATCTGGCTTAACAGTCTGCGTGAGACGGAACACAAAAAAAAATAATAATAATTCTTATAGCAAAGCTATAAAATATTAATTAAATTTACATATTTTAAGACGTAATTCTGTTACTGTCTATTTATCTATTTATGAATTTCATATCATTCCTGCGAAGCTTTTTTCTAAAGGCTCATACTTACATAGTTCGTACAAATGGAGAGAACGGAACGTCAATACTAAGACTTTATACAGAAAAAAATGCGTAGTTGCGTAGCTATTTTTTATTTACTGTTTATTTTTAAGTCATAATTTCGGATACGAATATAAAATTCCTGAAGTCTAAAGGTTGTAAAAAATGAGAAAATAATTTCTATATTATTTTGGTTTTGTTACATGAAACATTCCTAGACCACTTTTGGTCATTCTCCTTTTATTTATTTATTTATTACCCGACTACGGCGAAGCCAAAAGGAAGGGTAATGTTTTTGGGAGTCTATGTATATATGTTTGTATGTTCCACCGTGGCGCCTAAACTACTAAGCCGATTTTAACAAATGGGGTGTCAATAGATTCATAATAATGGCCCGGATGACATAGGCTATTTAAATTTTATCAAAATTTTATATTACGCAATTTATACATCAGATTTCAACCTCAAAAAAATTAAACTGAGATAATCATAACATATTTGATATCAAAAGAAAGGTATTGGTGAGCACATTACAATTATGTACATATGGTATACTGTTGAGTCAAAATATAAGTTGAAAACGCGTTTGTACTTACAATTCGCGTGGTTCAGACGTTTTGAGTTACCTATTTTTCATTCTTTAAATGTGACAATGTAAATGTTGGACGGTTAGTTAACATGCCCCATCGGAATACGGCAAAAACTTTAATAAAAAAATAAGTTTAAAACTATAACCCGACTACGAGAAAAGGGGTTTAAAAAGTCGAAACAAGAAAAAGCTCAGAGCCGTGGTCGCACCTATTGTAGGTATACCTAAGGTGGGTGCCATGTGATGTACACTTGTATATAAAATAGGTGCGGCCACGGCACTGAGCTATTTTCTTGTTTCGACTTTTAAAACCCCTTTTTTCGTAGTCGGGTTATAGTTTTAAACTTATTTTTTTTATTATCTTTATATACACATAAAGGTATAAAGGTGGACTTAATGCCTTAGGTATTTTCTGCCAGTCTACCTTAGAGTGGTGCAGAGATTAATGGTAGGTGTATTTTAGAAGTGAAGTTACACTTATATATTTAATAGAAATAAATAGATATGATAAACTCATACATAACATAAAATTTAATAATAATAATATATAAATACATATACTTACGTACACATACATATTATATATACAAACATAAATAAATATATAAAATATAAAAGCTGTTTTGCCTTTGTCCTAAAGCTATACCGAGTGGTGGACGTCCTGATTTCGAGAGGAAGGTCATTCCAAAGAAGAATAGCTTGAGTAGGAAAAGAAGAGTGGATGAAAGAAGATCTATGTGAAGGACAAAGAAGAAGAAGGTTATCAGATGAACGAAGGTTACGATCGTGGTTGCTGCATAAGTACTGAAAGTAAAAACTTAAATATTTGGGAGTATTGGGAGACATGAGGATAGAATAGAGAGTAGTGAGAGCACATCCTTTTCTCATCCGCCATCTTTTATTTCCCGTCCGCCATCTTGGATCACTAAATAAATTTCATATTATTAATCAGCGTCTCGAAAATCTCGAAAACGATACCCTTATAGATTGTATCCTATGCGTTTAGCCTTTTTTGCCTTTGACCCAACCCTCCTCCTTCTCATTTGACCATTTTATTATTTTTGTCTGGCCCCTAAAAGTTGTGGCGTAATTTTATATAGCCTATAGCCTTTCGGAATAATTGGGCTATCTTAGGCAATAACAATTTGTAAAATCCGACTGCTAGTTCCTGAGATTAGCCGAAATTATATTTTAGCCTTTTGCCCGGCCCCAAAGGGTCGAAGCGTTATGTTATGTAGCCTTTAGCCTTCCGGAATAACTGGGCTATCGTATACAAAAATAATTTTTCAGATCCGACTGGTAGTTCCTGAGATTAGCGCGTTCAAACAAACAAACTCTTCCGCTTTATTATATTAGTATAGATAGATAGATGGCAGCGATAGCCGAGTGGATATACCAACAGACTGCCATGCAGAGGGTATCGGGTTCGAATCCACGGCACGCACCAATGACTTTTCGGAGTTAT
This sequence comes from Euclidia mi, assembly GCA_944739405.2. Classification (NCBI taxonomy): domain Eukaryota; kingdom Metazoa; phylum Arthropoda; class Insecta; order Lepidoptera; family Erebidae; genus Euclidia; species Euclidia mi. Next base: position 7,647,812 of record OX123195.2, read on the forward strand.
GTGCGTATTGAATTGTTAATAATCGCTTGTCCCGTGCCTCGGAGAGCACGTTAAGCCGTCGGTCCCGGTTGTCATGAAGATCTTTGACAGTCGTTACAGGGAGTCAGTACCTTCTTAATCAACTGACACTAGTCTAAACCATGGAATATCGCTATCCCTTCGGGTTGCGGAGGTCAGACAGGCAGTCGCTCTGTGGAAAAGCTAATATTCAGCCAAATCCGGTTAGACTAGCAAGCGGACCCCAGATTGAAACTGGGATAACGCTAAGAGAAAGAAGAAGATAGATAGATGTCGTTTTAACTGTTTAAGAAATATAACTGCAAAAAGTATTTACACATACAAACTACTTAGTAGTAGGTACTCAAAATGTTCTGTGACGTTTCGTTAAAGTGGCCAATATGGCGACTGTGATTTGTCTCTCAGAACCATTAAAATTTAACAAAATACTTGACAATCCGAATTTTGCGTATATATGTTGTCGACTCAAAATCTTTATTATTTATTGTTTTATTATTCAGGTAAGGTTTCGATGTTCTTCTTGACGAAATTATTAATATAAGATTTGACACTGCGATAGCAGCGCAGTCCGTCGGTTCCAATGTGAAACATTCCAACATCCACAACTTCTAACAAATTAAAAATTAAGTAAAATTACATTTTAGAGTGGACTAAATTGTGAATCTAAACCATTTTCAAGTCCCCTTGAACACGCACAAATTTCATCAAGATCGGTCCATTCGTTTAGGAGGAGTTCAGTGACATACACACGCACACAAGAAATATATATATTAAGATTATTTATCGCGAGTAAGACCTGCTATATAACTTTGTATAATGTATACTAATCGCGAAACTTTAAAATCGTATAAGAACTTTGACTGTTGTTTTGTGGATCTAGTACCCTTGAATGTACTGACACAGATCGAAGCCATGAAATATGGCAATCTCTTTGTGATGTCTATGGATTTTGGCGGTCAGACGGCATTCGCCCTGCGGAAAATCAAATATTCCGTCATATCTGGTAAGACTAGAAAGCGGACCCCGGCCTCTAAGGTTGAAATCTTGAATGCAACTGGAATAGGACGATTATGTGTCGTGAAAGTGTATCAAAGAGACAGAATTATGCAATTCTTATTTTACTTATGATAACTTCCTCATCTAGCTTAAAGCAAAGGACATTCCACCAATCTCGAAGCTCTATTTTCTTTCACATTTCATCGCCACTATCCGCTTAAAGTACACATCATCCAAAATATCGTACCTACACAATACTGCGTCACAGTGTAGGTACAGTTCAAGTTAACTACAGCGGATATTAGAAAGCTTCATACTTGACGGTTTCGGACATCGGTTGGGTAGGATAGCCTCATATAACGTCACTTTACTATCTACCCAGTCCTAAGGTGAGATCCTTTCGCTCATAAAAGCCTATTTCGTGAAAGGAAATTTCGGTACGAACAAAATTGTATTGTTGCGTAGAAAATAGAGGCGTTTTTGTATTGACCGATATTATAACGGGTTTTAGTGCTTTGTAGTGTTAGATAGCAATAGCGTGTGTGTTTTTTTGTATGTTATAGCTTGGGGCAATGATACTGTTATGCTCTTAAATGTTTTTGAAGTGGATAATGCTGATGATTGTTGAATAACTGAGCTATAAAGGTAGAATGGGTTGAAAGTAAATACGTTGTGTAAAATTTATTTTCAATAAATTTCAACATAGTTGTGAAAAAAGTGTCAAAAAGTGTCGTTACAACTTTTCGTCTTAATTTTTTCCGTCTAGCCCCCTTTCGCAACGCGCGATAAGGAACTTCGTTCCAATTAGGACTGTTTGACATGGAATCCAGGCAAAGCTTTTCTGATATTTCCTTATTATTATTCTTGACATCAACATAGGCAGTATTATCTGTTCTATGACTTAGTAATATCATTCCGTAGTACTTAAATAGTCTTACCATTTTGAAAGCGATACTGCGTAGATTTTATAAACAATGTATCGTCGAAATTTTTGTTATCTGTCCTACTGTTGGGCATAGTACACCACGCTGGCCAAGTGCGGGTTGGCAAACTTTTAGCACTAAAGACGGCCATATTATTGCCAAATATAATCGCATGCCCCATGATGAGCGCGATGCAATCAGTTTATAAAAGAACGATTATTATTATCAATTGACGTATAAATAAATTTTAAATACCTTGATGGTCTAAATATAAACTAGTTCCTACAAGGCCAATGCGTGGGATTTCAGAACCTAATTTAATAATCAAATGAAAATTATGTCTCTGGCTTATAATTTGATTTTAATAATTTTATGAGACACAGTGCTTCAAAATAGTCAATTTTTGTTAAATCATTCCAGAATAAGTTTATATAAATATTGTAGACATTATGAAAGGTAAAATATTTTATAAGAAGTTTGAGAAATCACTATTTTATAACGTGTTATGTACAATCGCGATCATATCAGTAGATCATTAAGAGTATTCATATGAGCAGAGTAGTGGAATCAATAAAGAATCTTGCAAGCTTGTTAAAATAATATCAGCCTTGTATAGAAACATAAAAACCGTTACATTATTGTAGTCACTGGACTCTTCTCACAATGAAAAGTAGATTAAGGCCGACAGTCCACCACGATTGATAAGAGCGACTTGGCAGACTACATACAATGAAGAAGTCTCCGACATGCAACATGCCTCTCTATATTTTGCCTTCACCTTTTAGCATGCGATAATTAAAGATTGGTTACGCACATGACTACAAGAAAAGGCAGTGACGCGCGTAGCAGACTCTCTGCGTAGCACCCGTAGCAGTCTGTTGAACTTCTCGAAGACCATCATCAGGTTTATAGATTATGAGGAGTCGATTCTCTTCATTTGCCATTTTTCAATCACTATCACTTGAATCACTATTCTCACAAATAAAATATTTTTCAAGATTAGTATGCCGTGTGGAGAGACCGACAGACTGCTACGGAGAGGGTCTCGGGTTCGAATACACGGCACGCACCAATGACTTTTCAAAGTTAAGTGTGTATTAAATTATCGCTTGCTTATCGGTGAAGGAAAACATTGTGAGGAAACCTGCTCGTCTGAGAGTTCTCCTTAATGTTCTCGAAAGACAATACATGTGAAGTCTGCCAACCCGCATTTGGCCAGCGTGGTGGACTATGGGCTTACTATGGCCTTCTCATAGTGAGAAGAGGCCAATGCCCAGCAGTGGGACAGTATAATGGGCTGATGATGATGACTATGCCAAATCCTACGGGACTTGATCTTCTTGACTCACATTATAATTGTGACTCAAAGTAGGACAGCCCTTCGTCACATGGTGTACTACGAAAATCTATATAGTATGACACACTATTGTAAGCGCGCCATGCCTAAAATTTGACAAATATACTCTGACATAGAAGAAGACACAAAGTAGTTATTAAACTCAATAAAAATAAGAAGAATTTCAAATTAGATTCATCAAAAGCTCCACGAATAACTGCTGTATTGTTCAGTAGCTGCACTGATCTGTTAGCATTTTAGGCAGACAATAGAATAAGACATTTTATTGCCAAATTCCAGTTTTTATAAAGAACTAAATATCATTTGGCTTTGGAAATCCTACATATCTTGTGAAATTACTCCAGTTTGAGAGAAATACTCAATAACGTGCCAAAATATCTACAAAATTCAAATTCCAAAAACATTATTCTCTCGCGTAAAATTGAAATACCTCTGCGCATAATACAAATATCTACAATAGCAAAGCAGCTCCATTAACTTCGCAGAGGCCTGACACATCTGTATTTTCCATTTCGCAAAATAGTTATAATAAGTTTATTCGAGACAAGCAAAGCGTTTCAAAGATAATGCACATTATAACAGTAAACTCCGAGCAAAATATACCTCGTATTTTGTTGCTTAATTTAAATTAAACAACTGTGGACTAGAATTTAAACCCTTAGCGGACAGCTACTGAAAAGGGTTCAATTATTACCATTATAGTGCCACTAATATAATTATGTGAGAATTAGTAGTCGCAACAGTAATTGCACACAAGTTTGCGTTAGCTTCATTTTCATAGGACATTAACAGGTTAACTTTACGTAAACCGCTAACGTGTTTACGCGCGGTAATTGATTAGGGGTGATTACGAGTAATCAGCTATGAGTGGTTTTAATATGGTTTTAGATGTTCCTAGTAATTTAAAACGCACAAAAGCTTGGTGAGATAGTCTTGATAATCAGTTAAGTCCTTATGTACAAATTGATTAAGTATAAGTCATTATTTATTGTACCAAAACTGTAGGAAAAATAGCTACATATTGTTACGAGCTGGGGTACGGTGATAAATTATAAATACACTATGCCAGAAAAAAAAACTGTACTTTATTCACTAACGCAATAACTATACACACTTATTTCTCAACACTAATAAAACACTTATTTCAAACACTTTTCCACTCCACTAAACACTTCCGACTTACTTCCTTCGCTTCTTGTTTATCGCTCCGATATTCAAATGTAACTATATACGGTCCGCCAGCTCGCGCTCTATTTATACTGGCCGGATAACATCACTAGCGCATTCTAGATGCTTCCACAAAACTGTCGAAATAATCGCGAACAGTCGATACTCGATACAGCAACGCCATCTAGTACAGAGTAGATGAATTACCTTTAAACCACCGATACATTCAATCTCTTCTAGTACCCCCATTCACCGATAGATAGCGTAACACTGCCCCCCCTCTTAAACGTGTTCGTCTCGAACATCGTTGGACCCATAGTACTTGATACTTGATGGCACGGGCTGTTTCCGCAACTCCACGTCTTGGCGTGTATTTTGCGTGCGGGTGGGAATGGTGTCTTCATTCGAGCCACCCCAGCTCTTCGAGGAAGGCCAGCAGACTCTTGATGTGGCCCACGGCCTCCCTCAGGGTGCTGTATCTGGTCAGGTACTGCTGCCTGTACTGTGCGACCACAGGGCAGTCGAGGAGCAGGTGGGCTGCCGTCTCGTCTGCTGCCATACAGGCCCTGCACAGCGGGCTGTCGGTGATACCTATAGTAAATAGGTGTTTATTAAAGAATCCGTGTCCTGTGTAGGCGGCCGTGACTGTCCGTAGTTGTTGTTTGGACAGCCGGAGGATTTGTTTGGCTATCTTACCGTCTACTGCGGGAAGAGCCTCCTTGGCCTGCCTACATGTTTCAATACCAATCCAGGACTGGTTGTGTTTGGTCCTGGTCCTATTTCTTACCAGGTTGCGATAAAAACCAGAAGGGAGGGGAATTATGGGCTCGGGTCCCACCACCTCTAAAGTGGCCCCTCTTCTGGCGAGTACGTCGGCTGCGTCATTCCCTCTTGAGCCACTGTGGCCCTTGATCCATTGCAGTGTTAATTTGTTTAGTTTACCTACCTCTGTTAGTTTCTGGTGGCATTCAAGCGTGAGTGCCGAGGTGATAGTATGGCTTTTGAGGGCTGAGAGGATAGCCTTACTATCTGAGAGGATCCTAATGGATCGTTCCCTTACCTCACGTGCCATGATTGCTGTGGCAGCTAGGATTATGCCAAAACATTCGGCCTGGTAGACCGTGTTGTAGGCTCCCAGCGGTGCTGCGATGTTGATGTTTAGGTCCTCGGAGAATACTCCTGAACCCGTACCTGTATCCGTTTTGGACCCATCTGTGAAGATCGTGAGCTCGTTGTGATTAACTGCTCCTCCGTGTAGATCCTCGTACAGTTGGATTTTGTATTTCTTGTCGAAAACAAATTGTTTCGGTATGCGGTCGCTTATTGCTTGTGTGATAGGAACTTCTTTAAAGAGTGTATTTAAGTTGTTAGTGTGCGGTATATTCGTGTCTTTCCAGAGCTTCAGGGCTCTCAGCCGGACTGCCGACATCGTTGCTTCCTGTTGTATGAACAGGTGCAATGGAGGCAGATCCAGCAACACTTCAAGTGCCGCTGTTGGCGTTGTTTTCATACAGCCCGTGGCCGCTAGGCATGCAAGTCTTTGAAGCTTCTGAAGCTTGTTGGCGGCCGTTATTCGGTTGGTCCTAGGCCACCACACTACTGCGCCGTAGCTTACCATCGGACGTATTATTGTCTTATAGAGCCATAAGACAATTTTGGGGGATAGGCCCCAGCGTTTTCCTATCATCTTCTTGCACTGCCAGAAAATGATGCTGGCTTTATTGAGCTTATTTTCCATGTGGCTGTTTCATGTCAATTTGCTGTCGAGAGTGACACCTAGGTACTTGACCTCGGTAGACAGCTTAAGCTCTGTATCGAATAACCTGGGCAATCGGTAAGTACCCAGCGCGCGTTTGTGTGTGAACATAACTAGTTCGGTCTTGGTCGGGTTTACAGATAATTCGTACTCATTACACCACCACTCTACTATGCGTAGGACTTGTTGGGTTAGGTCGTACACTGTACTGGTTACCTTACCTGATGTGAGTATGGTTAGATCATCTGCATAACCTATTGTATAGAAGTATCTCGCGTTGAGTTAGTCTATGAGTTCATTGATGACTAAGTTCCACAATAGCGGGGAGAGTACACCTCCCTGCGGGCACCCTTTTGTTATCAAGGCTGTCTGATTGTCGCCTTGCAGGCGCACTACCCTTTTGCTGAGCATGTTTTGGATCCACTGTATGAGCATCTGATCTACACCATGCCTGGCTAGGGCGTTGCTTATGCTGGAAAAGTTTGTCTTGTCGAAGGCTCCTTCTATGTCGATGAAGGTGCCCAAGCAGATGCTTTTTTGTTGTATAGCAGCTTCTATCTGGGCCACGACCTGATGTAAGGCCGATTCCGTCGATTTCCCTGAGCTGTATGCATGTTGGTTGGCATGTAAGGGTAGGTGCTTAAGAGCCCCACTTCTTAGTTCCCTCTCGCAAAGCCTTTCCAAGGCTTTAAGCATGAAGGAGGTAAGGCTTATTGGTCTAAAGGACTTTGCATGGGTATAGTCTGTTTTGCCTGGTTTTGGTATGAAGATTAGTTTGACTTCCCTCCACCTCTTCGGTACATATCTGAGGGCCAGGCTAGACCTCATGATTGCCAGGAGTCTTTTAAGGACAGGTTCCCCTCCCCATTGTAGTAACCCTGGGAAGATGCCATCCAGTCCGGCTGCTTTGAAGGGGTGGAAGCTACCGATGGCCCATCGGAGTTTTTCTTCTGTGACCACGTTGTTTGCTTGTCTCCATTCGTGTTCGGTCGCCACTGTTGGTGTATCGTGCCACGTTACTACCGGGGTGAGGACGCAGCCTGGGAAGTGTGTTTCGAGTAGGACGCGTCTTGTCTCCTCCTCCGATGTAGTGTATGTGTTATCCGGTTTACGGAGAGTACCTGGTGCAACCGTCGGTTGCTGGGCCAGTAGTTTCCTTACCCGGTTTGCTTGTTGGCAGGATTCAATGCTCCCACAGAATTTTCTCCATCCCATGGTGCGTCTGAATCTGAGGCATTTTCTGTAGTCTGATTTGGCCGCTTTATAAGCGTCCCAATCTGTGTCCGCGCTTGTGTTCATTGCCCTATTTAGAGACTTTCTTACCTTCTTGCGCTTACGTTCAAGTTCAGCGCCCCACCAGGGTTGTTTCCCCGGGGTTGAAGGTGGAGTGGTTTCTGGGCAAGCTGCATAATAGCTGTCTAGCATCGACTGCGTCAGTATACATACCTGATCGTCGATCTGTTCAGTGTCACCCAGTACCGGCGGCGTGGCCGTAAGGGTAAGTTTCTCATTAAGTAGTAAGACATACTTTGCTTTGTCAGTGTTGTGTGGTTTCCTGCGGGGCTGTGTGGGCTAATCGACTTTCATGGAGAAGCTGATCCATCTGTGGTCTGAGCATGATGCCTCTTTCGAGACGTGCCATCCCTTGATGCGTTCAGCCGCTCCTTCTGTTGCGAGAGTTAAGTCGATAATTGTCTGACTACGTTTAGTGACGAAGGTGGGCTCCGTACCTGTGTTTAATAGGGTAAGATTAGTGGTGAATAAGTATTCAACCAATGACGTACCTCTGTTATTGTTGCAGTCCATGCCCCACATTTGGTGGTGGGCATTGGAGTCCGTTCCTATTACGACCTCCGTATTGGTTCTCTCGCACTGGTTAACCAGACGCGTGAGGTCGAACGGAGGCGGGTCTTCGGCCTCGGGCATGTAGACCGATGCGAAAACGACCGCTATACTCCTTGGCTGCTGTATTATTTCAATTTGTATTGCTGTGATGTCTCTGGAACAGAACTCCGTTAAAGCTTGGGCTCTGATGTTTTTAGTTGTAAGTATGCAGGTTCTTGGATGTGTGTGGTCAGTAGAATAGTAAATCTTACCTCCCAGGCTGGAGAGGCCTCTAATGAGGCCACCCCTTATCCAAGGTTCCTGGATGAGCACGATGGCTGAATGTTGGACCTCCATCCATTTGCGCAGTTGCGCAGTGGCCGTTTGGCTATGATGGAGGTTGATTTGTAGGCAGCTGACGTCACTAGGCAGAGGGTTCATCTGTGGGTGATGTCCCCTCCTCCCCGACCTTCAGCTGCGTTAGGCCAGCCAGGATGTCGCCAGCCTCCACCCCGTCGTCCCGCCGCACCGGACTCAGGAGCAAGCTCTCATCTTCCGAGTTACCCTCGGCTGACGGGCCAGCCCCCGAGCCAGACGCGGCCGGCTCTGACAGGCCGGATTTCGCGGAGCACCCTGACTGGGTGTTTAAGGCTTGTTGTGTGGAGTTGTCGCATCCCGGAGGATGGTCGACATACTTTCCTGTAGAGTCCCGGAACCGGACGTAGACTGCACCCAGCCCCAACGCGAGGCAGCGCTCGTTCTGCACCAGGACCGGGACTTGTTCCTCCGGGACGCCCACGACCAGGAACCACCCACCTGACTGTTTCTCCGAGTGCAGCAGAGACAATTTGTCGACCGCCAACCAGGGGTTCTGGAACTCCAGAGCCCGACCCACGTCGCGCACGTCGTCCCAGACCCCCTGTTCGTTGGGAACGACAACGCCGCACCGCACTCTCTTCGGGGCCTCCTCCTGGCCCCTGACCTCCAGTTCGAAGCCCGGTGGTGGGACCAGGAGAGAGACCGCCTCCGTCAGCCAGGTACGCGTTGCCTCGTCGGCGCACCAGAGTTTGAGGACCCCGTCCGCGTACATGGGTTTCCCGGTGAACGCAGGGGCGGGGCGTTTTGGAGTTTTAGTCGACCAGGCGTCACTCAGGATCTTCCTTTGAATCTCCGTGAGTATCCGGTCCACGAACTCCTTCGGCAAGTTCCCTGTGCGCTTGCATGTTACTGCAACGCCCAGAGATGCCTTGGAGACCTGTGCATAGGACTTACCCTGTTTAGTGGAGGAGTCGAGGCGGGGCTTCTTGTGCTCCCCTCGAGGCGAGCTGGTCTCGTTGAGAGCGCGTTTGCCCTCACCTCTTTCCTTGTTTTCGGCAGTTTTACCTGCCGTGTTTCCTGGTGGTGCTGGGGCTAGATGCCGTCCAGGGTGACCAGCCCGCCGCTTGGCGGCAGGCGGCTTCCCCGTACTGCCTCCGGCCTTTGTGCACCCCCTACTGCTGAGCGCAGGCTGCGCGCTGGTCACATTACTGGGACCTGCGACAGCGACCTGCACCGCTGTTTTTGTAGAGGCAGCACCGGCTGCGGCAGCGGTTTGTGCCGCCTTCCGCCTTATTGCCAGGCGCTGTCTCTTGTTTTTGTTTGCCCTCTTCTTCTTCGCAGAGCTGGTAGCAGCGGGGCCACTCGGTTGTGTGGTGGGCGGGTGTTGGGCAGGATTGGTGGTCTTGCCCTTACCCTTGCCCTTGTGGTGACTTACCACTTGCCAGCCTGCGAAGGAGGAGTCGTGTTCCCGCTTGATTTCAAACGGGCTGACGATTGTAAGGACGGGACCAGTACTAGCGTTAGCCAGCGCTGAAGTCTCGTCCTTGGGGGATGGTTTAACACCTGCAGCCGAGGCCACGGCGTCAACCATCTGTTTAGTTGATGCGGCGGGAACAGCTTTCGCTGCCACCGTCGCAGTTGGGGTAATTAAAGGGATTTCGGTATCCATACAAGTTTACTAAGACTTCATCCCTCTGGCTTCCCACCCTCCATGGAGCCCGCAACTGGGAACGTCATCCGGACGTTAGGATTACCAGAGGGATATAGGAACGCGGGGCTGGTTTACAGCACGACTTCGGGCGCCCGCTTGGGTCAACGGCCTGAGCCGAGTTACCAACTCTAGCCGTCATCCCTCGCTTGCGCCCTCCGTATAGCCTTCACCAACCACATCAACAGCCGAAATAAATTCCAACTGCTGATGTGGACCCTACGTCCCTAGCCTGTGGCCCTCTGACGGGACACGATGGCCATTTCCCCCGCTGCGGCTCACAGCGGGGGCTACCGTTTAGCGTGAAATCAGGACCAAAGAGGGCGTGTTGCCTCACGGTCACATTACCGCCAGCGCCGCTCGGCTCAACCCCCCAGGACTCCGTCATCCCCGCGTACGGCGCTCGACTGCGCAGTTCCTAGCGCAGGTGGTCAGCTTCTCTTACCCGTGACTTTTTACTACGAGCCCACACCCACCCGACCACGAAGGGGCGTGGTGAAGAGATGTGTTCCTGTATGTGGATGTGTGCGCGCATGTGTGTACGTGTAAGTATGTGTTTGTGTAATGTGCCTGTTGTTTGTGTTTCGGCTGGAGGTTTTGGTTGCATCCATTTCTGAAGGAACTGGACCAAGAACGGGCGGCAACCTCGAGAAGGATAGTCCACCAGCCTTGCCTAAGGGATCATCGCGACCTGCGCTACCCCTGAGACCATTCGCCACTCCCTACACCGGACTCAGGTGAAGGGAGCAGAAGTCAGTGCAGATCAGTGGTGTTAAATATGAGTTGACCTGCACGGGCTTCCGCCCGGAATGGACCCATAGTAACGAGCCAACCGGTCCACATGAACTATCTTCGGTGCACCTCGCGACCCCTTCTGGATTCGATAGGTGACATCGTTCATCCTGGTAATTATGCGATATGGCCCGTCCCATCTGGCTTGTAACTTAGGCAATTTACCTTTGCTTCGAACTGGGTTATGAAGCCACACCAATGATCCCTCATCGAAGCCTTTGTTGTTTGCCTTCCGGTCGTAGCGAGTCTTCATCTTCTCAGACGTTTGTTGTCCAGATTCCCTAGTGTGCTCGTATACGTCGTTCATCCTGTTGCGTAGCTCGGTCGCGTAATCCGTTGCATTGCGTGGAGATTCTGGTGGAATAACGGTGATTAAGTCAGCTGGTAAACGTAGTTCTCTACCGAAATTGGCAAAAGCTGGTGTTACTCCTGTAGTTTCGTGGACCGCACTACGATATGACAGAAGAAATGGTTGGATGTTCTTGTCCCAATCTCTTTGTTTGCTCTCCACGACCTTCGCCAGGTACCTTTCCAGTGATTGGTTAAATCGTTCAACCATGCCATCTGATTGCGGGTGATAAGCCGTGGTTCTGGTTTTATGTGCACCCAGAACGCGACAAGTCTCCTTGAACACCTCAGATTCGAAGTTCCGGCCTTGATCGCTGTGGATTTCCAAGGGCACTCCGAACCGACAAAAGACTTCATGCACCAGCTTATCGGCCACTGTGGTAGCTTCTTGATTTGGGATTGCAAACACTTCAGGCCACTTCGTGAAGTAATCCATCACAACCAAGAAGTATTTGTTTCCGTCCTGGCTCTCAGGAAACGGCCCAGCGACATCCAACGCTATGCGCTCCCATGGAGCTCCTATATTGTACACCTTCAATGCAACTCTGCTTTGAGTGTGTGGCCCCTTCACAGCCGCACAACTTGTGCATTTGCGGCACCAATCCTCGACGTCATCCCGACAGTGGAGCCAATAAAACCGCTCTCGGATCTTAGTTAACGTCTTTCTTAACTCCCATGTGACCTCCCGAAGCACCATTGTGATAGAGCTGCAAGACTTCCGGCACCTTAGTTTTGGGCACTACCATTTGTAAATTGCGCTGGTTACCGCGAGCGTTTTTGCGGCACAGAACTCCATCCTGGACAACCAAGCTTTCCCACTGTGCCCAATAACTCTTAGTGATGGGGCTCATTGCTGCGATATCACTCCATTTGGGCCTAGGCGCGTCTGATTTCTTCCATTCCAGAATCGGCTGTATATCCTTGCCGTCTTGCAGAGCACTTCGCAAAGCTTCTTTCCATTCGTCGCTCAGATCCGTCTTCAACATCCTCACTAATGCTGCCTGATTTGCTTCCTGTCGGGTACAGTGCTTGCACTGGTCGGGACACGGCCTACGCGACAGGGCATCTGCGTTACCATGGGACTTGCCGCTGCGATGTTGTATTACAAAATCAAACTCTTGCAGTAGTTCAATCCATCTAGCTACTTGTCCTTCTGGGTCCTTAAATTGAAGTAGCCATTTCAGCGCTGCATGGTCGGTTCACAGGTGGAATTTACGGCCCAACAAGTATTTGTTGAAATGCTGCAATGTCTTTACTACAGCCAAGAGTTCCCGCCAGGTGACGCAGTAGTTTCTTTCGGGTTTGGATAAGGCCTTGCTGAAGTATGTTATAACAACATCTTGATCACCCTTCTTCTGTTTAAGGTCTAAGGTAGAAAACCACTTCGTTCCCGTCAGCGTATCTAGTGTGTCATCGATCCTTGGCAGCGGGTAGCTGTCCTTTTTCGTGATGTCATTTAATCGGCGGTAGTCTACACAGAAGCGCAGGCTGCCATCCTTCTTCTTAACTAGGACAACCGGAGAGCACCACGGGCTGGACGAAGGCTCGATTACGCCTTCCTTCACCATACCGTCGATCATAGCTTCCACTTCACGTTCCCGTGCCACTGGCACACGTCTTGGTCGCTGGCGAATCGGTGCTTCAGTTCCCGTGTTTATTTTGTGCTGGACTAGTGCTGTCTTCCCTATGTCGGCATCACTGGTCGAGAAAATATCCGCGAACCGGTTCAACATCTTCTGAGCCTCGGTCTTCTCTTCCTCCGACAAGGTACTTTGGCAGTCCTCTAAAAGTGTAGACACGTCGAATCGTGAACCCTGAACCTTGGCGCTGGTAGGTTGCTCTTGACATCTACGCATCCAAGCCGCTCCTTCATAGGTGCCCAATTCCGTCCCTTTCTTGAGCGACACTTCCTTGTCACTTGCATTCAGTGTGCGTACTGATGAAACTTTGGTAACCCTTACCAAGGTTCGTGCAATCCTCCACGAGGCCTCTTTCTCTAGGCTTTCGATTAGTACGCAGCGGTTCCCTTGACCAGAATTCCCTGGTAAACAAACTGGTACAACCGTTTCCGACCGCGGTTGAAGAATGACATTCTTCAGGCAGTACACTTTTCCTGAAGTTGCACCTTCCATGAAGACTTCTTCCGAGCCACACTTCAAGACTCCCTGGTTAACATCGATCTTGCAGCGATACTTCTGCATGAAGTCTAGGCCTAAGATGCAGTGGTCCACTATATCGGCCACGATGACTTTGTGACGGTAAACTTTGTTGCCTAGCTTCAGATCCACCTCCATTTCACCTCGGACGGTTATGTGCTGACCGGTAGCTGTTTTCAGATTCACACATTCATTGTTCCTGAAACAGCCTCGAAGAACCCGTCTTGCCAGATGGAAACCGACGACTGTCCGAGAAGCACCCGTGTCCAATGTCAGCTTGCATGGTGTTCTGTTAATTTCGCCTTCGATGATCAGGCTGTTCCTGTCACATTTGCGAGATCGAAATACTAGGGGCTCTTCCATTACCAGCCAGCACCCGCCCCGCAGTCCTGGCTTCTACTCGTTTCCCTGCTCTCGCTGCCTGGCAGGCACATCAGGCGACTCCTTTGGTGGGGACAGGGTGTCACCAGGCTGCTTACGCTTTGGGCAGCTCAAGCGGATATGGCCTCTTTCTCCGCAGTTGTAGCACTGAGGTGACGACACAACTTCCCTGATGCGGTAACCTCGGTCGTCGCGTCGCACTGCTTCCACCTCCAGAGCGTGGGCTAAGGCGTCCTTGAGGTCCTTGAAGTGCCCAAGCCTCACTGCTGCTCTTACCTCCAGGTCCCGGATGCCATCCGTAAACGCCTGTACGAGGTTCCCGTCAATAAGCGCAGGCGACGACTGGTATGCCTTCCTGACCAGCTTTTCCACCTCCAGAGCCCACTGCTACAGAGTTTCTCCGGTGCGCTGTGTCCTGTCCTTCAGCTGAGCACGATACACATGTTCAAGGTGCGCGTCACCGTATCTTGCCTCCAGCGCCTCCAGGAGCTTTTCGTAAGTGACGTCTTGCCCGAGTGCCTCCAACACTGTCAAGGCCCGGTCGCGAAGGCTCAAGGTTAGGGCGGTATAAGGAACACATGAAATTTTCGAAGATTTGTGACTCCGAATGCGTTAAGATATATTTAATTATTAGTTGATTTTGTTTCCACTTTATTTAGAATATATGAAAGTTTACCATATGAATGTACGTCGATATCCTATTTTAACACTTATCTTAATCTACTAAATAACTTAGTTGTACTGTATATAATTCAATTTCATGTTAAGCCCTCCTGTAACAACAGAGACACACAGGTGAAGATCGAACGAAAAAAATATTTTTTTTTCAGTAGACAAGATAGGGTACAGCTTTCTTTGATGGATTTGGAGACTATCTTACAGTGTAAAAAGTCAGGTACTTATCATAATAATACTCAAAGTCAAATTCATTTATTCTTACTTATGAACATCAATTCCTTTTTTACAAGTCTACAGTAAACTCGATTTAAAAGATTATCATAAATCCTTTCATCAGGCTATTGCTATGTAAATAAAAACAATAGCTTAAAACTTCTGAAAACCTTTATAACCATCTTTGCACTTTATTAGTTTTGTGGTCCTCCCAAAGATATCTAAGTGTTTAAACTTCGGTAGCTCAATTTTAAGTTGGTATTTACGTAGTATTTCTGTAGCTATAAGCACTGAAAATCATTCGACAGAATAGTAATGCAAAGTTTATAATAGATTGTACCTATTCTGCTCTACAGTTAAAATATTAAAATTAAAATAATACTGTCTGTTACTACGAGTAAAGATATCATGACAGAAAAGGCAGAAATATGTTTTAGAATTGGTCTGTCTACTAATTTCGTAATGATTCTAGGTAGAATCAGGCCACTTGTCCCTGAAACAACTAAATTGGATAACATTTTCTTGTTTCCGTCTCTTTTTAGCTTTATTGAATGGTAAAAGGCGGCAATAGTCTACTTCAGTTTAGTAAGTAAATAAGAGAATTGGGACCACGGTTTATACTTGTCACCCTAAATTGCGGTGGGGTGAAACAATCGTTTTCAGTTTTGAGAACAAGATTCAATATCTAAGACTGTTTACCGTAGTCTTTCTCTTAGCGTTATCCCAGTTTCAGTCTGGGGTCCGCTTTCTAGTCTAACCGGATTTGGCTGAATATTAGCTTTTCCACGGAGCGACTGCCTGTCTGACCTCCGCAACCCGAAGGGATAGCGATATTCCATGGTTTAGACTAGTGTCAGTTTATTTAGAAGGTACTGACGCACTGTAACGATTGTCAAAGATCTTCATGACAACCGGGACCGACGGCTTAACGTGCTCTCCGAGGCACGGGACAAGCGATAATTAACAATTCAATACGCACATAACTCCGAAAAGTCATTGGTGCGCGCCGTGGATTCGAACCTGATACCCTCTGCATGGCAGTCTGTTGGTATATCCACTGGGCTCTCGCTGTTTACCGTAGTAAAGTTGTCAATTTCAACTTCTTGTAAATACTTTGTTTTAATGCATTATATCCGATACTAAGTAATTGTTGAAAGTATATGATATACAAAAGACTTTCGGGCATAATAAGTTCAACAGCTTATGTAGTAAGGATAGATATGAATAAAGCAAAAAAGAAAATTTCAGTTTCCATGAGATTTCTGGAAAATGCTGCAGACCGTATTACCAATATTAAACTGCAGAATGGAGAAAACAGGGCGCAACATTTTGGTACTCCTATCCCTCTAGCAATATTCATACATGCCGCATACAAAAGTATTGTGTCCAGTAGAGCATTGATTAAGTGAACAGTTCTGAGTTCGTATCTCACAGTACTTTACATCACATTTGATGTACCGTGTAACATACTTGACATACAACCTCAAAAAAGTATACAAAGTCAATATCTCGAACAAGTTTCGCCACAAGTGACTTTGGCGATACTTTTAATTCACATTTTGTGTAAAATGAGTACTTGAACTTCGAGTGTGCGTTAAGAGCCTGCGGTTTCGAACCTTAGACTTATCATTTCAAGGCACAAACTTTGAAGAGTGTTTCGAAATGTTACTCGAGTGGTTTGCCACATTGAATTCGTGGATTTTTTTGTGTTTCGAGACAATATTGAGAGATTGTGTGAATTCTGTGTTAAGTGAAACGGTTCGGTAAGTGGTAATTGTAAAGATTGTACTTTACTGGTGTTGAAAGGTCATTGAAATTGTTATTTAATAAACAGGAAGAAGAACTTAACAAGCGTATTTTTTATATTTATTTGATTTTATTTTGCCACTCTTCCAATATACTTCTGATTAAATTCATTGCGGGCTCCAAGATAGTTTAACTTTGCTGGAAACTTCACAGGTCAAAACTGGTCGTCTTCAACAGTCACGCTCGCTTCGCAGGTGTTCGCAAGTTAAGTATTAATAAGATAAATTGTTAGTTTATTATCGTTTGTTAAGCGGTGAAAGAATACACAATCAGGTTGTGAAGTCAGCCCACTCGCACTTGGCCAGCTTGGTGGACTATGGCCTAACCCCACTAATAATGAGAAAAAGGCTTATGCTTAGCAGTGGAATAAATAATACACAAAGGTGGTGAAGATGACATGTCTTCAGAAACAGGTTTAACTGAAAAGACATAATCAGACATTTCTGTCAACTTTTGCGCGGGACTGGGACGATATTTATTTATTTATTAATATTCTACTATATGAATAGCAAGTGTATGAGTTTGTATATTTAGGTACGCTGTTTACAAGAGATGGTAAGAATGTAGAAGATATTGAAAGAAGAGTTAATGCAGGTAATAGAGTGAATGGAGCTCTGAAGGCGTTTATGAATAGCCAAAACGTGTCCAAAAAGGCACGTTTGGCTGTGCATACAGGGGTGTTAGTACCTACTCTTATGTATGGTAGTGATAGTTGGGTATGGCAGAAAAGTCATGAAAGTAGAATAAATGCTGTAGAAATGAGAGCACTGAGAACTATGTGTGGTGTCTCTCTGACTGACAGAGTAAAGAATTGTGTGATAAGAGAGTGTTGTGGGGTAAAAGAAGATGTAGTGACAAGCATCGAGAAAGGTATGCTAAGATGGTTTGGGCACGTGGAGAGGATGGATGACGAAAGACTGACCAAGCAGATATATAAGGCAAGTGTGGAAGAGACAGGACGAAGGGGAAGACCTAGGCGGACGTTCTCTGATCAGATTGGAGACATCCTAAAAACAGGACAGGTGAGAAGTACCCTGAACAGAAGAGCATGCATGAGGAATCTGATGGGAGTGAAAGAAGCAAGAGAGATATGTCTGGATCGTTGCAAATGGCGTTCCGTAGTCTCTGCCTACCCCTCCGGGAAACAGGCGTGAGTCTATGTATGTATGTATGTATATACAACACCATCTAGTTCAAAGCTAAGCAGACCTTGTACTAAGGGTACTAGACAACGGCTTAACATACATAATTATATACTTTATATAAATGCATACATATTATACATTGAAACTTCCAGACCATAGGCTGACAAAGTAATTGTCATTTAGTAAATAGCTACTCTATTAAACAGATAATAACGTCATCACAAAATTATCGCCTGCATCCGTATTAATATAACTTCCAAATACGATAATCGTGCCGATAACAGTAAATAATCTAGAACAATTCCATAATAACGGTGAACAGTAGCACTTGCAATATCAAACAATTCGAACACAACACTGAAGTGATGCTCAACGTGGATCAAATGCTTTGTTATAGAATCACTCTCACCAATTCGGAGCTCCGTAAAGTTACACTATCGCCGTAAAAAGTCCCATAAACACTTGTGGTGCAAGTCATGGGATTATGGCGGAATGACTGAAAAAAAAATACAAACATTTTTTTTGTTTTCACCATTTTTACCCGCAACATTATTTGATTGTTATGTTTGATTTATTAATAATTAAATAAATAAAAAAAAAGTTAAATATTTTGTCATTTCAGCTAGAATATACTGTTGCAAGACCACTCTACTACAACTGGAAAGGGCACAGCGTGTCGTACTAAAAGTTATGTACTTTAAACCCTTCCTATTTCCTACGACAGAGTTATATAGCTTATCGGGAACTCTCACTATAAGACAACTGTTTATCCTACAAACGGCTCTAGAACAACATAAACATGCCTACTACACAGCATCTCTCAGTAATAAGCGACGCAAAGACAGGATATTCACAGCCCCTTTATGCAGAACAACTTTCGCACAAAGATTTATCCCATTTCTTGGACCCTTTATTTATAATAAGCTTGTTAGGGCTATCCCAGATCTTCCTAAACTAACGAAAATAAATTCTAAACTGGCACTTTGCAGCTATCTTAAAACACTAACTTACGATGTCACCGAATCGTTTTTTGATACTTTTGACTACAATATGACTGATAAACCTATAGCATTGGAATTTCACTAACAACATTAACCTTTTATTGTATAGTTCCTAGTATCCTTTACCATCCATCCATTCTCCACACTTTCGTAATATCAGTAATTTAGTATATATTATTGGCACTGATGAACAGTTATCCTCTGAGATACAGTCTCAAACTAGTTCAGAGGGTACGGATCAGTATTTGCTAGAAATAACCTAATGTTAAATTAATGATTTGAATATGAGTGGAGATAACTTTAATAAATAAGCACAAATGGTGTATTTTACTAAGTACCTATTTAGTGATATTAGTGTAAATGGGTCTGGGCCGCGTGGGAGTTGTGGGAAGCGGCACCTCTTTGTTTATTCCGCGGCGTTTCGGCGTGGATTGCGCCGGCTGAGGTCGCGGGCAATATGTCCGCGACCTCAGCATGACTGGTGTGGTCCGTGCCGGGGCGTCGGGGGGATGGAGGGGTGTTTAGCCTTTTCTTTAATTTTTCCTCGTGATTCGGGCCCCTTTGCATTGATATTGCTGTTTTTTTCTAGGTTAGGTTAATTTTACTTGTATTAGGTTAATTTCTTTGAATAATTTCTCTGAAAATAAATAAATTTCAATTTAAATTTCAGTTGGATATCCACCAAGGCCTTTCATACATACCAATAGGTCCTATACTTATCGGCTCGCATCGAACTTCGTCCTGCGATCCCAACAAGTTGCCTTGGCGTGCTGCGACGTCCGGTGCGTGGCTGCCATTCCAGGAGCTTCCTACCACAGCGGTCATCGGTTCTTCGAACTATGGGCACTGCTCATAGCCTTTTTAGCTTTTCCCAAAAAAATTGAAATAAAAAAGTGTATAGCTTCTCATGACTTGCACCAACCACCAAGTTCCCACTTTACCGGCACGGAGTACAAATTAATTAGAAGAGGTTGGCAAACTTGGCCGTACCGTCGCTTATTGAGCTGCCGGCAAAAATATGAGACAGGCGTAACGACCCGGCCTTTCTCTTACGTGCTAAGGTGTCTTAGGCCAAACATTCTGGAGTACCGTCCAGGTGGGTCATTTTCTAAAATGGCCTCTCTTGGGATGTTATCCGCGAAAAGGATTTTCTCTTTGTTGTATATCGAGCTTGGTTTTTGCAAAGACTATTTTCGTCCTCATCGTAGTAATTTTATGGGGCACATTCATAAGTGTGGTCGCCGCCGTGTGGTTGACGGCATAGAATACAAGTGTCACCACCCCCTATCTTCCCGTGGGTGTCGTAAGAGGCGACTAAGGGATAACACGAAGCAAATACCATCTTTGTGTAGAGACGGAAAACTCGACATCAAACCCTATACGACTGCCTCGTTGGTCTCGCGGCATAAATGTGCGCGTGGGATCGGGAGGTCCCGGGTTCGATTCCTGGGTCGGGCAGTGTTATTAGGTTTTTCTGTCACGAAATTCTCAGTAGCAGCACGGAGTCTGGAAATGTGCCCGGTACGGCAATAGGCTCGCCCCTTATTACGTGGGACTAAAGTATATCTGGCGAAAAGTGGGTGTAGAAATACACCTCTGCCTACCCCTTCGGGGATAAAAGGCGTGACGATATGTATGTATGTATGTATGTATTCATAAGTGTCACATGTTGCTTAAAATGAATTTGACTTGCTTTGACTTAATTTCAATATTATTTATTGCTGATGATAAAACTTTTAGTTCTCGGTATAGTCCGTAAACATCAAATTATTTCAACAATTGATCCTCAAAGGCAGTTAAAATTTCCCTATAGGACAAAATTAAATAAAAGGAATAGCACCTGGATACTGTAGTACCCAGCACTTTAACTAGGCCGTGTATAGTAGGCATCTGCGTACGTTTAAGATTTATTCAAGTATGAAAGTTGTCTCCAATGCATCATTGATCTTGTGGCCTAAGTTTATGCCATAATCTGATTGAAATTTAGCGGTAGCTACATAATACTGAGGCCATCTAGCAAGCGACGACAAAGTCTCAACAACAACCATACGGCGACAACTATCGGACACGATTCTACAGAAACGAGGTGCTGAATCGCACAAGCAAAGTTCGCACACGAAGTTGACTATATATAGAACTTCTCAAATACGTCCGTTGGACTGACAGTCCACCAGGCACGATCACCCAGCCTGGTTAGAGGATCCTCCCTCTAGTTGGAGGAAGTCGGAGGACGGAGGAACACCACACCCTTTCTTCCTCCACAGAGTTTTCTGTTGCTAAATTCTTGGTGGTATATTAGAAACAGGAGATGGGTTCAGGTGATTTTGATTGAAAATTTAAAGTAAGAATCAAACGAATTATGTAACTGCAAAATTTCGTGACAATTCGTCTGTTTCCGGACACTCATCTCAGCTCCACTTTCAATTTGGTGTTCATATAACCTAAACTGTGACCTAAATAAATAAAAGACTTTGAATTTTCTTCATTCACTTCAAAAAGAAATATACACAAATATAGCCGTTATAAGTAATGCAAAATTGCTAGTCCAATATTTTAAAATAAATGTTAAAGTGAGTTTGTTTGGTTGACCTTCTTTATTTATTTTAGTTAAAGTCACGCCTGTATCCCTGAAGGGGTAGGCATATTACTATATTACATCATATTAATATTACACCCACATTTCGCCATGGTTTTTAGGTCCCACGTAATAGGCGGCGAGCCTATTACCGACAATTACTTACTATAACTCCAACTTGAGCATTATAACGCGTCAAAACTATAATTAACATAAACACGCCCGTTTTAGCACCATCTTTAATTAAATTAATTTGAAACCAGTCACCACCTTTGTTTCATCGACACTTAGCAACTAACGGTACAGTGACCAAAACTATGAAACATAACAACAGACTAATTAGCGAAATTTGAGATACGTTCGTACCTTCTACGATCCAATTAAATATATTTTGAATGACGAATATTATACGTTGTTACCGTAAGATACATATCAATTAGAGACGTGGTGTTCAATATACAATTATGCACGTCGTATATAAGTGTGTTAAGCGGAAACTTTACAATCATTCAATACACACAAACAATAAAGAAGACACGAAATTATAATTGGTGCATTACATAAAGAGTTGGCCCGTATGGGAATGGAACCTAAACTCTCGGCTCTGTGTTAAACGGAGCTAGCACATTTTTTTTCTTAATCCCATTCTTCCCGAACCCGTGAGCATTACAGTAAATCCCATTTTGTTGCATCATGGAACATACACGCCATGCAGAACATACATGAAAATATAGCAAACAAAAGCGGCAATTTTCATGACATAACCTTGTATAAGTCATGTTTCACTCTTTTCGCCTTTGAGACGTCCATTGCTGGCCTTTGCCAATACTTCACAAACGTCTCCATAAGTTATGTTGTAATTTTTAATGATGTATAGATGGCTTTATGGAGCAGTAATCCTTTCAAAGAACTCGGTCCTCGTTGCTATGCAGAGCGCCGAGACACTCTGCATAGCAGTCTATTGGTTTAAACTCACCGTGCGCACCACGGACTTTTCGAAGTTATAGCGTTTTCAATTCTTCATTATTGTTTGCTAAACGGAGAAGGAAAACATCATGAGGAAACATGCACATCTGAGAGTTCTTCATAAGGTTCTATAAATTAATAACAATAATAATAATAATAATAATAATAAATAATATAAATAACTGGTAACACCTTGGAATCAACATGAATTCATATTTTCTTGCAAATTTACATTTTATTTTGTATAACAGTTTTGCGGTACAATTTATATAGTAAAACAACTAAAAGAAGATACAATATCCGATAAATATACAGACATAATTTATAAAAACCATAAAATCAGAAGAAATAGTATTTAGAAAAACATAGCAAAGATGACACCTTGTGTCAAATGGAAAATTGTAAACAATAATAAATAATGATAATATCAAGAAATATATATGTTGACGAGAGCCAGAGCAGCAGTAGCACGACTTAGACCCCCGGACTCGTCGCTCAGCTCCGCCTCACAGCAGCCGGCACCAGCGCCAGCATCGCCGAGTGTTGAAGCGTCGAGCTCGTCGAGCGACGAGTATTTTTCCCCGCCGTCGTCGCCACCACCAGCACGTCGCCGGGGAAGAGGCCGGCCACCCTTACGCTTGGGACCCCGAGACCCACCGGTTTCGAACAGGGCCCCCGCTACCGGTGGTAATGTGCACCGCATGAGATGGACACAATCCATGAACGAAAATGTCATGCGGGCATATTTTGTGGCTACAGAGAGAGGTACCAACCTTACGGCGTACCGTAATCGCATGCTGTCTCTGTTTCAGGGCTTGGAACCGGCTGTCAACGTCTCGGCACAGCGACTGTCGGATCAAGTGCGAGCCATCCAGCGCTGCCGCCTGCTTGATGACGACGCACTTGAGAGGCTACGCTCAGACTTGCCAGTTATCCCTGCCAACCAACCTCCTACACGCAATGTAGCTTCAGTGCCAAACATATTGCACAGACAACAAGAAGGAGGTGAAGTGGTGGTAGACAGGGATACACAAGTAAGTACCCAGTGCATTGATAAGATAAGGAGTGCTTTGGAGTGTGCCATTGGAGAATATCGGTACGTTGCATTGCAAGACAGACCTCGGCTGACGCGTTTGCCCACGCATAAAAAGAATATGGCGCTTGTGTGTGCCCTGGATTCACTATTGCCTATTTACTTAGACAATAGTGAAAATCTTAGCGATACGCACTCAATTCTGTACTGTGCGGCTGTAGCGGCATGTCGAGTAGCTAATATTAAAATAGGAAACAGTTTTGATATAGCTCCTCGAGATGCCGTCCCGGCTTGGCAGCGTAGAATTGAGCGGCGTATTGCTGAGACCAGGGCACTGTTTACTTTATTAGGTGGCAAAAGGCTCCGGTACCGTTTGATACAATACACGTTGATGTACTCGGACCCTTAAGGGAAAGTAATGGTCACAAACATGTTCTCATCATAGTGGACGCGTATACCAAATATTGTTTACTACATGCTATCTCAAAACAAGACTGCAGTGAATTAAAACGCGTGATGACCCAAATGATTTCACTTTTTGGTATTTTTAAACGACTAGTATGCGATAGGAGTCGTATGTTTGATAATCACGAATTCATTAATTGGATGTCAAATTTTGGAGTCGAGGTGCATTTCATCACTCCCGAAATGCATCAGGAAAACGGTCAAGTCGAAAGATACTGCCGTACCATTTTGAACATGATAAGAATAGAAGTAAATTATAATGATAATGACTGGTCGAAAGTCTTATGGAAGCTACAATTGGTTCTAAATGTCACCAAACATAAGACTACTCAATACTCTGCATTAAATCTTCTTATTGGCACTGATTCTACTACACCACTAATAAATGCCTTAATCAAAGACATAACTTATGAAGGGTCTAGTCCAAATCGAGAAGCTATTCGCGAGATAAGACGTCAACGTGCGGAAGAACTTATTCGCAAAAATAAGGATAGTCAAGACTCGTACATAAATAAAAATAGGAAACCGCCTAAAAAGTTTAATGTTGATGACTTGGTATATGTGATCAAAAGCTCTCAGAGTACTGGCAAGCTTGATAGCGGTATGAGAGGTCCCTATAAAGTTACCAAGCTTCTTCTTAACGATAGATATGAGCTCCAACTTTTAGCGGGTGCTTATGGAAAGACTAGTCAGGTAGCTGCTGGATACATGGTATTGTGGAAAGGTGAATGGACACCTGAAACCTGCGCTGCATTTTTTGAAGGTACTTACTGTACGATTTTGGTGTGTGTGTAGCACTGTTTACTTTATTAGCTTGCATAATAGTCTTTCCCCATTCTTCGGTTAGATTATGTACCAAACTAGCATATTTCGTTGCCGTTGGCTATGTAAACTGTTGTGTGATCGGTGGAAGAGACCCGCGTAAGTCCTGAGTGCGCATGGCATTGGGTTGACCCTGACACGGTTGGGAAGGTATCGGGGTGAGTCAGTAGCGCCGCTGGCAACAGACCTGTTTAAATCCGACCCTTAACTTTAGGTATCTGGGGTGACCTACAAGAGACTGATATAAATCCTGTGCGCACGCGCTAGTACATATTATTATGTGCGGGGTATTCGGTTGCGTAGGAACAGACCTGTGTAAAGCCTATGTGACTTGATCGCTTGTGTATAGCTTTCATTGCTTCGCCGGTTGAGTTGTTTGGCTTATTGGTACATAATATGACACTTGTATACGCCTGCTGAATATTAAAAGCATCTGGAAAATGTTATTGAGCATGCTTTCTTAAAATGTGTGTATGTTCGCAGACGGCGATGAGGAGCAAAATACGCTGCACGCGGAGACAGCTGCCGGACCGTCCGCGAGTTCCTGCTAAAGGCTTCGAGGACGTAGCCCCGTCAGGAGAAGGCCGTGTTGGAAGTAAATTAGAACACCACGTGACAACACTGCGACGGCCTATATAAGGAGCAACGCTCGCCGCGTTCACGCACTTTATTGTCAGCCATCGTTGCGTGCGGAAGCTCTGTCCGAATTAATATCGATTTTATTAATCATTTTATAGTTATATTGTTTGTGCTAGGTAATTGTAAATAAATCCTTTTTTAAAAATCATTATTCGTTTCTATTTATAACAATATATTAAAAAAAGAAATGGACCAAGAATAGAGCCCTGTGGAACGCCCATTCCTACTGGCAAACCTAGAGACCTACTCCCATTAACATCTACATACTGAATTCTATCACTAAGGTAGCTGGCAACAAGATTGAGTGCGGTATCTCTAATACCATAAAGTCTCAATTTAAGTAAAAGCGTATTATGTTCCACACAGTCAAAGGCCTTTGATAGGTCACAAAAAACACCAATGGCATCCTTCGAGTTTTCCCAAGCATTAAAAATATGCTTTAACAAATTTACACCGGCATCAACGGTGGAGCGACCCTTAGTAAAGCCATACTGTTCACTGTGAAATAAATTATTTGTGTGAAAGTGGCTCTCTAGTTGATGCAAAATAATCTTTTCATGTTGATGAAAAACTATGCCGGCCTCCGCTAGCGTACTGGCCGCCGGCTGCAAACCGCCGCGTCGGAAAATAAAAACTAATTAATTTGTGACAAACGTCAACACTTGTATATATTGTGTTTATATAATTTTTATAGTTTGTTATTTTAAGTGTTTTAAGTTTTTAAGTTTTCTGGATTATGTCGTGCAACGTTGGCAAAAGTGTTGCAGAAATAGGTGCCAGTCTACCTTGCACATCGACAACGCTGGTGCGCTGCCCTATTTGCTCCCAGGCACGTTATTTTAAAGGTGAGCGGGGCTTAAGGGTACATTTTGGTAAAGTTCATAAATACCAGAATGTACCTTCTGGCCCCAATACATCAATACACAATAGTATACACACTGAGCAATTAGTCTCCTGCGAAATTCCTTTTTATTATAACGATTATCAAACGAATTCCCCGTGGCGCAAGGCCTTCAGTGGCTCAAAATCTAGCACAGTGCATAGGCCTTGTGGTACGGGAGAATTCAGTGACGGCTTGGGAGCAACTTTTCACTTTCCCTTACAGAATTTTACACGCACAAAATGATCGGCTATCAAAAAAAACACTAACAACCAAAATAAAAGAAAACTGCAATGTTTCGGCGTCAAAATTACTGGACTATACACCCAAACCATACCGTAACAGTACTATCTACCACCACGTAGAAACCAAACTAAGGGAAGGTGACATCAGGGGAGCGTCCAGACTCCTATTTAGCAGCGATGTGGTGGCGCCTTGCTCTGCAGACACACTCGCGAGTCTCCAGAGCAAGCATCCAGCGCCAGGGGATAATCTTTCCTTTCCTGACCCACCTGACTCTGTTTCAGATTGCCTCAGTATTACAGCCAAGGACGTGCTTGCAGCCGTTTGCTCCTTCCAAAGCGGGTCTGCTGGTGGCCTCGACGGCTTAACACCACAGCATTTAAAGGATCTTGTGTGTGCAAGCGCCGGGTCGGCCGGCGACGCGCTTTTGAACGGCTTTAATTAATCTTATGCTCTCCGGTAATGTGAACGATGCCATCGTCGATATTTTGTAAGGCGCAAATCTGTGCGCCTTGAGGAAGCGAGACGGTGGCATTCGTCCCATTGCCGTTGGGTGTACGTTCAGGCGTATGGCAGCCAAGATTTGCTGCCGCCATTATAACACCTCCATTTCTTGTAAATTTCAGCCACAACAGCTGGGATTTGGTTCCAGAGGCGGCTGCGAGGCTGCCATACATGCCCTGTCAACATACCTTGGCTGTAATAAGGGTGAGGTTATCCTGAAGGTAGACTTAAAGAATGCCTTTAACTCGGTTAATAGGGACACCTTGCTGACACAAGCTAAATTAGAAACACCCGAAATATTCAGTTTTCTTTGGCAGTGCTACAGGCACCTTTCAAAATTGATATATAAGGAAAATGTTTTGGAATCCGCCGTTGGCTGTCAACAAGGCGATCCGCTTGGACCACTACTCTTTAGCTTGGCCATTCACCCAATTATCAAAGAGCTAAATTCAAAATTTAACATCTGGTACCTGGATGACGGGACCCTTGCAGGTGACGTAGACTCAGTTTATCTAGACCTGGCACTTCTAAAGTCGAAATTCTTATCCATTGGCCTAGAACTTAATCCCAGTAAATGCGAAATTTTCATTAACGATAACTTAGACAAATCCGATATACTTTCAAAATTTCAACATCTTGCTCCCAATATTACTCACGTTGAAAAAAGTGCTCTTCGCCTCCTTGGGTCCCCAGTATTAGACGAAGGTTTCGATTCATTTATACAAGAAAAAATTCAAAATTTTAGTGATATTTCAGACAGGTTACTCAAAATTAATATGCATTCGGCTTTTACTATTATCAAGTATTGTCTTTTTGTCCCTAAATTTACACACGCTCTTCGATCTTCCCCTTTTTGGAAAAACCCATCTGCACTCGCCCAAATTGACAAACTTATACAAATTACTTTAAGCAAAATTCTAAATCTGGCCCTGAACGACCGAGTGTGGCTACAGGCGTCCTTGCCTGTACGCCTGGGCGGCCTTGGCGTTCGCAAAATTACTGACGTAAGCTTACCAGCATTCCTGTCCTCGGTCCACAGCACTGAAGAATTGACCAGGAAAATTTTAGCACCCACACTGGTCAATTCTGAGGTGCCGTGTAAGACCGATGCCATGAATGCTTGGAGAATGGCTTGTCCAAGCACCGAGTTACCCCGATTCCCATCTTCTCAGAGGCAGTGGGACGGGCCGCTTTGCAGCGTGGTACGAGAAAATCTCTTAAGTACGTCGTCCAATGCTGCAGAGCGTGCTCGTTTGCTGGCTGTGGGAGAGTGGGAGTCAGAGCTTTGGCTTCAGGCACTGCCATCGTCCAACATAGGTACCATGTTGGACGATACGACCTTCCGCATTGCTTCTTGCCTTCGTTTAGGTGCGCCATGTGTTTCTCCACATCGCTGTCACTGTGAAGAGGCTGTCGACAGCCTTGGTCACCATGGTCTGTCATGTAGCAGGAGCGCAGGTCGTATTTCACGACACGCCAACCTCAATGACATACTTCGTCGGGCTCTTGTCACCGCTGGCGTTCCAGCCCAACTTGAACCTCAGGGCTTGGCACGCGACGATGGTAAGAGACCAGACGGTATGTCTTTACTCCTGCTGGGTAGGCCTTTGGTGTGGGACGCAACATGTGTCGACACCCTTGCGCCATCTCATCTTCCAAGCACAGCGGGTTGTGCGGGCGCTGCTGCTGCTTCAGCGGAGACTCTCAAAAGGCGCAAATACATAAATCTAGTAGGGGATTATGTATTTGAGCCGTTTGGAGTTGAAACGTTGGGACCATGGGGTCCAAGTGCGAGATCTCTTTTTAGAGATCTTTCAAAGAGACTTGTTGACACCTCGCGTGACCAGAAGGCTGGCCTGTATTTGGCCCAAAAGATCAGCATTGCCATACAACGTGGCAATGCTGCCAGCATTCTGGGCACGCTTCCAATTGATGGCGATGTGGAGGATTTCCATGACGCCCTTTAAATTCTGCTTTTACTTTTTTTTTATGTATTTCCTTTTATTTGTTACTTATTTAAGTATATAAATTATTGTTTTAATTTATGTGTAAATAGCTTAGTTATAGTTAGTTTTAACAACATTTATATTTATTATCCGTTAGATTCATACAACACAAAAAAGGAAATTATCTTTTCAAAAATTTTACTAATAACAGGCAAGATAGAAATTGGCCGAAAATTACTAGGGTCGCTCTTTGAACCCTTTTTGAATAATGGTATTACTTTACTGTGTTTCATTAGATCAGAAAATACTCCTGTATCTACGCATCTGTTGAATATTGCAGCTAAATATGGAGCTAAGCTAGAAATAATTTGTTGCACAAGTTTAACAGAAATGCCCCATAAGTCAACAGATTTTTTATTATTGAGCGTCTTGAATACCTTCAGTATGTCATTGGTGTTTATTATTTAAAATTAAAAAGCACATCACACTCATTCACATTGCCCCTAACCAACATTTCTGCTTTGCTTGGACATGAATCTAGACAGCTGGTTGTTTTCACTGGTATGTTTATGAAGAAATTGTTAAATGTCTGAGCAACATCAGTTTTCCTAGTAATAATTTCACCATTAAATTTTAATTCATAATTTAGGTTTCTAAGAGGACATGTGCTTTAGCCAAATCCTTATATTTAAGCAATAAAATCAAAGAATCCAAGAACAAAATTAAAACTACTTGGAGCATTATTAACAATGAGACTGGTCGAGCTAAATTGGTAGATAACACCAATTTAGCTCGACCAGTCTCATTGTTAATAATGCTCCAAGTAGTTTTAATTTTGTTCTTGGATTCTTTGATTTTATTGCTTAAATATAAGGATTTAGCTAAAGCACATGTCCTCTTAGAAACCTTTGAATAATTTCTAACATATTGAATAAATTCAGGATTAAAATTGTATTTCTTCATACCATATAGATCATACAACCTAGCTCTACTTTTGTATATACCTACTGTTGCCCAATCACAAAAATTTACTTTAATGCTCCCTGCAAACGTCTTCATTTTAAAATTTTTATTGTACTCATCATTAACAATTTTAAATAAGCATTTATATTATAATTCATCAGGGTCATCAACGGTTAAGTCAATACTGGCGATCTTGGCAGCAACATCATCACTAAAGTGTTTGAGGCGAGCAGAGGTCATTGGCCTACATGTAATTTCTTGTACTTTAGGGGTTGTATTAGTTGGAATTACAACCTTTTGCCCGCAGTGATCCGATGTCAAGTCAGTTAAAACAGCCTTACTTAAATAAAGACAATTGCAAAAAACATTATCTAAGCATGTAGACGAATGTGAGGTTATTCTGGTTGGTTCAGAGAACAAAACATTTAAATTAAATGACCTAAATAAGCTAACTAACCTAGTACAAATTGGTGATTTTTCTAACAAATTGACATTAAAATCGCCGCATACGATTATAGACTTCCTACTAGAAATTATGTGTTTTAAGACATCCTCTATAATGCTTTCAAACTGAGTAAAGTCGCTTTGTGGTGGTCGATACACACACACTATAATATGTTGTTCAAGCTCAACACAAGAAATCTCAGCAATGCGCTCGATAGAAAGTTTAGCTATATCCTTACGTTCTTTACATTTCAAACTATTACATACATATATTAGAGAGCCACCACGAATAGCCTTCTTTCTTACGAATGCACTCATAACTGAGTAATGTTGATTGTTAAATATTAATTGGTCACCTCGCAACCAATGTTCTGTAATACATAAGATATCAATCTTATGTTTATTTAAAAATAAATCTATTTCTAATTCTTTGCCAGATAGGCCTTGTATGTTTTGATGAACTAAGTTTAAAACACATGAATGCCTATCTGTTGTCTCATCTAATAGTTTAAACTAATAGATGTGTCAATACTACTATTGGTATAACTATTACCTACCAAATTCCTAAGTACTCTAGTAGTACTCCTGTCAGTATATAAATTAAATGCTAATAATTTAGAAAGTTGTCGCCTATGTATATAAGAAAGATACATAGTATCTTTTGTCAAAAAGAAATTACTAATAAAAATATTAGTGTCAAAAAATAAAATACTGTCACTATGACATGTCCTATTGTACAATAATAGATTTAATTTGCCTATCTGCCTGTTTTGGTCATCTGTGAGAGCATATGAATAAGGCAATGCACAAATAATAAAGCTACATCCTATTTTTGTGCTAACATCTATCATTAAGTTTGTTAATTCTATG
The DNA here is from genome assembly GCA_944739405.2 of Euclidia mi. Taxonomy (NCBI): domain Eukaryota; kingdom Metazoa; phylum Arthropoda; class Insecta; order Lepidoptera; family Erebidae; genus Euclidia; species Euclidia mi. Next base: position 7,678,749 of record OX123195.2, read on the forward strand.
AGACTGTTTTTGGAGACTAATGAGCTGTCACCATACAATATGATGACAGTAGTTTGTGCATTCAAGTCGGCATTCTTAATCTTATCAACTAGGGTACAAGACTGAGCTCCAGGTGAACAAAAGTTCTGTACTGGTTGCTCAGTGTAATGATCAATTAAGCTCCCTAAACCCACTCCCAGTTGGTCTGAAAAAATTATTACATTCTTACTGTCAGTCTTTACTGGATGCAGTTTGTTTTGTGTATTATACTGACATCCATGTGCATTCAATTCTATTGATTCAGCAGGTGTAGTTGCACACTTAGTTGTACAACTGGAACAGTAATTATTAGAGTTGGATAATGAGATAAGTTGTTTTAAATTTTCTCGACCAACTCTTGAAATTTCTTCATATTTTAAGATGTATTCATGAGTCTCATTCTGGTGTTCCATTATAGTCCTAGTGAGTTGAGCTTGTAGATTTGATATTTGTGCTTGCAACTCACTTGTGTGTTGTTCATATAACAACCTACCAGAAACTAATTCTTCATTTGTTTCCTCAAGCTTTAATAAAAGAGACTCACACTCTTTATTTAATTTACAGTTATCTTGTGCATACTGACTCAATTTGGTAGACCACTTAGGACCAGATCTAAGTTTCTTAATCAATTTATTTAACTTAAACAATTTTCTAAATTTATTCTTACTAAGACATTTTTGAAACAGTTACATTTAAGAGCTTTTAGCACATTAATTTTGTCACCCAGGAGCTCAGAGAATAAGTTGTGAGTAGCAGTACTGTTAAAGGCCGCAATTGTGTCTTCTAGAGTTGAAATTCTGCCATAAGCCTCATTGAAACTTGCTTCTAACTCCGCATTGCGGCTAAGTTGTCTGGAGTAAATTTCGTCGCAGCTGCTGAAACACCTAACTTCTTCTCGTAGTCTGTCCCGTTGATCCAAGACATCCATATGCTCTATATGCAGCTCCGTGAGTTGTGTCTTCAGCTCAGATATACGGTCATTCACAATTTTAATTTCTTCTTCACAGTCAACGCGTTCCCTTAATAGTTGACTGTTGTCATCCTTGTACTTCTTTAACTCGAGCAGAGTTATTCTTAATTTATTTTCCGTCTCCTTGGCCGTTGCCTTCCGAGTCATCATATGGGTAGACATTGCCAAGGATTACAAATTACCTAAAAAATAAGAAAACAGCTGAGTAAAGTCAAAGAAGAGAAGAGATGTGATGGGGCTTGAGTATTATTGTATAGACAGAATAAATAAGAAAAGTAACAAAAGATAAGGAGGGTATATGAATAAAAAATATATTAAACTAATTAATTGTAGAAACTAAGAAATTGAGAACAATTTAGGTAATTTGAATACTTTAGAGTAATTATCTAATACTTTTACAAGGTTTCTATTGAAATATCTCAGCTGATGAACTTAATCAACTTATTAATAAAATGTAAGTAGGTATACAAGTTACAGGTTTAAACCAATATATGAAGTACAGACAAGAATAAACAGTGTAGTTATTGTGAAGTGTATCTGTAGATTGTGTTTGTCTGGGGCTGTTGTTTAGTCCTCGATTTTGCTTCCACATATAGTCAAGCAAAAGGAGACAGAACTGAGCCAGATGTGTGTTGGACGTAGCTCACACGGGGGTGAGCCGAGTAATTTGGTGTTGTGGAGTGTTGGATAAGTTTTAATAAGTATTATACTCCCCGGGTTTAAGTCGTAGCAACTAGCAGATGTAAATTCAAATCCGTCCGTTGACACCAAGTCTCCGTTCTGTTCGCTCGAACTTTGGCCGTGTAGTTATTATAGGTACTTTTTACAAACACAATTTTAACAATAACTTCTTGTCACTATTTTATCAATATATACTAACTTATATTTTAAATAATCAATTAAAATTATATTAAAACCTTTTTTGTTACGGAGCTAAAATTATTGACGTCTGGCGGTTACAGTTGCCAGAGCAAAAAAAGTAATATAAATAGGTAATAAACACACACAGATATACAGGGCAAGTGTGAATGGGACAGAATGAAGTTGAAGACCTAGGCGGACGTTCTCTGACTAGATTGGAGACATTCTAAAAACAGGACAGGTTAGAAGTACCCTAAAACAGCAAAGAGCATGCATGAGGAATCTGTTGGGAGTGATTGAAGCAATAAGAGAGATATGTCAAGATCGTTGCAAATGGCGTTCCGTAGTCTCTGCCTACCCCTCCGGGAAACAGGTGTGAGTCTATGTATGTAATAAACACTTTCGTTTCTGACTGACTGACGGACAACGCACAGCTGAAACTACTGGGCGGAAGTATCTGAAGTTCGACATGTGTTTTCTTTGCATAGTGTAGAGGAGCACTGAGAGAGAATTTTTAGCAATTATCCCACACAAAAGGTCCTACGAGGATGATAAAAACACCCGGGGGTGACGTCTAGTTGCATATAATTTAAGTAAGTAGTATGAGCTGTAACGGACTTCAGCTCTCGGTCGTGTTGGCATTCCGTCTCATAGGACTAGGCGAGTAAGAGAATAAAGTGTGCATATGTGTTTTCACGTGCACTTGTGCCCTTTATTTATCTTGTGCAGTAGGTAAATCTCCATTAAGAAACTTTTGTACGGCTGCCTGCAGAAACGTTTTTGGTGGTATTATTTTAGCAGAATGACTTTTATCTTAGACACAGTTCAACTTAAAACTAGTTTTAATGTAAAAATATAGTCACTTAAACTTATGGCAATTCAAGACTAAGTTACAAAAACAAAACAAAAGCGGCCGAATCCTTTTGATTGTAATTTAATATACAAAATTTGAAACTCCTTATTTCAATCAAACCATCAAAGAGGCCTATAATATTACCGGATTATACCGCTCCAGCGGAGAACAAAACAAACACACATTAAATATAAAACGAAACAAAATCCAAACTGAAATGACGCCACCAACAGGTCGTTTCAGAAAGTGTGTGGCACACTCGTATCATGGTGAAGGTTATTATCCTGTCAGGCACAGCCGCGCGTCCTACCTATCATTATGATAATTTTATCGAGAAATTTTCGCCTGCATCGCTTAGTTTCGTTCAGTGGGACACACTGACGGTATTGATAGGTAACATTATTAGCGCAGCAACTTCCCTTTGAAAAAAAGAGTTACGTTTTATAAGATAGGTAAGGTTGGCAAACGCACTGTGGTAGTAGGAGGTTTACAAACAATGCATACTTTAGACATGTGTGATGAATGACAATGAAGTATCGCTTGCGTATTGACAATCTTAGAGAAAAGGGTAAAGCAGTATTATATTTTTATCGCCATTCTGGCTAGAAAGGAAAGGAAGAAATCTCTGGGTTAGAGGTACAGGCACTTAATGAAAGACATGTAACCGTAGTACTGCTACTTTATGACGATCTTTTGTAAGAGTTTGGTTCATTCGTGCTGAACCTAACGAACTAAAAGCTTTCATAATTTTTATTTTAAATAACTTTATAGTTAGTTTTTTTAGTTTTTACTTATTGAGTCCAAGTAGGTGTGCCTGTCACTTGTTAGGCAAATGCAGATGCGCTACTACTGCTTATTAACAGATGTGAAAGTTACAACGTATAAATATGATATGATTTTAATATCATATTTATACGGTGTTATATAGACCAATTTGAAAGCCTGAATATATTTTATTTATCTAAGGTATCCTATCGCAAATTACTTGTGAAGATACTCATCAATAAACAATAAATAAGAAACAACCAACAATAATTTGCCATTTGCACATTTGGACTATGGCCTTACCCTTCTCATAGTGAGAAGAGGCCCGTGCCAGTGGGACAGTATAAAGGGCTGATGATGATAATGATGAATAATTTGCCAGATTACTAGATGTTTCTTTATGTTTTTAGTTAATTTTTATATTTAGTTACCCTTTTCGCCACTTTCTGGTTTGTATAATGCATGCTGTGAAACTCTGCTATAGGCTTTAGAATCTCATGTCACATTGTTACCATATAATATACCGATATAATATATATATTGTTTACATAGTAATGTAAATAAGCTGTTGAGTTTCCTGTCAATAAATAAATAAATTAATAAAAAAGCCGTGTGGTTGACGGCATAGAATACAAGTGTCTCCACCCCCTATTTTCCCGTGGGTGTCTTAAGAGGCGACTAAGGGATAACAAATTGCAAATACCATCTTTGCGTAGAGACGGAAAACTCGACATCAAACCCTATACGACTGCCTCGTTGGTCTCGTGGCATAAATGTGCGCGTGGGATCGGGAGGTCCCGGGTTCGATTCCTGGGTTGGGCAGTGTTATTGCGTTTTTCTGTCACGAAATTCTCAGTAGCAGCACGGAGTCTGGAAATGTGCCCGGTACGGCAATAGGCTCGCCCCTTATTACGTGGGACTCTGTAAAGTATCTCTGGCGAAAAGTGGGTGTAGGAATACACCTCTGCCTACCTCTTCGTGGTTATAGGCGTGAGACTATGTATGTATGTATGTATGTAATTAATAAAAGAATCATATCACCGACTGTGAACTCAAAATGAACGAAAATATTCCGACGTATCATACGCTTCATTCATTTGTAAACATTTGCAACAAATTACAAACTCCAAAATAAACGAAACATTTATTCAACAAAAAACTCTTAATTTCTTAATCTCTTAATCTCTACGGTGACATTAGCGCCCTGAAGCTTATAACTAATGAACCCGAACGAATGCTTAATATTCATAACCGAGTTGAATATTTTAACAACACCGGGTATAAAATATGATATACATTTATACTTTGGTATCATTCTTAATTAGATAAATTTTAATTACGATATATTACAATACGGTAAATGCGCGCCATGTGCGAATGACAAAGATTTGGTTTAGAATCATGAGTTATGCTCGCAAACTTTTGGCGGTCTTACTTATTAAATATTTTGTCTGTGATGCATAATGACTGCGGGTACGAATGCCGTTGGCTGATATTGAGATTAGATTTAAGAGTTATTTTTGAAGTTATTAGACGTTTTAATAATTATATAAGCTCGATTTTTGAGCGTTATAAAGTTTAATCATTGCTTTGGATTAAGGTTTATTTTAGGACTTAATTTTAGAATTGGATTAAATTGAAGTAATGGATTGAATGCTTGAAGGTGAATTAGAGGACACGTAGGTATCGACTAGGGGCAATAGGTTAAGTACGAATTATTCTAGTGGCAATTATTTTAAACGATTTGTACTCATATAATCATTTATCTACTTATAACAGTTGACGACCGGTTGGCGCAGCGGGAGTGTAGGCGACTGCTACGCCGAAGGTCGCGGGTTCGATTCCCGCTCTATTCAAATATTTGTGTGCATGAACATGGATGTTTGTCTTGGTCTGGGTGTTTCTATGTATTTACAAAATTAAAAGTATATATGTATGTTTATCCATTATCTAGTACCCATAACACAAGCTCTGCTTAGCTTGGGTCTAGATGGTGATGTGTGTATGTGGTAGAATATTATTAAAAATCTTATTTAAAAAATCTCAAGTTCTCAATCACGTAATTATTTAAAAGAAGAAGTAAAACATCTTCCATTTGCGCCAACGTTTCGACATCGGTTAAACCATCTAGGATACAAACACCAAAATAGACGGAGGCGTAATCATCTTCGTAGCAGGTATCTTCAGTAGTCAGTAGTGCTTCGCAGTAGGCCTCCCGCAAGGTGGACCGACGATCTAATTAAGATCGCGGGAAGGGGTGGGATGCAGGCGGCTCAAAAGCGGGCTGTGCCTTGGGGGAGCCTATGTCCAAAAATATACGTTTCTAGGCTAACATGATAATGTATCATCTATCATCGATCGTGTATCATCTTCGTTCTCGTTTTGGAGCTTATTTGTGCACGCAGTACTATGCAACTTTTGCTGTTCTATTTTGCATTTAACACGTATGATATTTATATGGAAGTCAGCACAAGGTGTAATATCTATCGTGAACTTTACTGGTTGTATCTTGTGCGAAACTTCCAACGCCAACATGTCAGCTAACAAGCTCGTAAATTTTCAAAGCACTATACCCACTATCGGATATTAATGCCCATGATGGCTCTCTTGAGGTATATTGAAGTGCTCATTAATTGGGACATCTTGGCAAAACGCTGACCAAGAGCCTCTTAGGAGAGGACGTGTGTTGTGGGTATAAAAACGGCTATTCATTTACGTTTAATACTGTAATAACGGGTTCGCTGGAATTAAGTTTTATTAGCGATTTGGTGGTTACAATTTATGGTTGCGGGCTAGGCTCACTTCGACGATAGGTAGCGTTGTTTATTAATGTTAATGAGATTATTAAGATCTAGCTGTCACCCACGGCTCCGCCCGCGTGAATGTTGGTTATCGTGATAAAAACTATTCTATGTCTTTCCTCGGGTCTTTGATTGATCTAATAATTAGTTATAATTATTGATCTTTCAACAGAAAATCTTCATCATACAGGACAACTACTGCTAAGCCATCAAGTCTATATAATTGGTATAGTACAGATGGGTTCATATAGTTCCTCATCAGATGTTTAAGATCTTCGATTTTTAGTAGTCAACAGAAAATGCTCATCAGACTGAACAACTTTTGCTAAGACGTTAATGCTGTATATGGTATAGTGTAGCTGGGCTCTTAGAGTTCCATATCAGATGATCGAGATGTTCAAATTTTTATTGCGCATCGGAAAATGCTCATCAGGCGTAAGGTTTTTTGCCAAACCGCATTTTTTTATATCTTATAGTTTCGCTGGGCTGTTGTGGTTCTGCATCATGTTGCCCAGACCTAATAGCAATATCTAAAAATAACGAAAAGTTTCATTCAAATCCGTCCAGTAACTTCGGAGATTAGCGTGTACAAACAGACAAACTAATAAACGGGCAAACTAATAAACAGACAAAGTAATAAACAGACAAACTAATAAACAGACAAACTAATAAACAGACAAACAGACCTTTTTTTTACTTTCTTGCTCTATTACTGTTTCTTAGCCTCCATGAGTTCTTTTTTTCTAAATATATTCAATGTACCGGAAAGCTTATTTTACTGTCTTATTATATGTATAGATGGTTTAGGGCTTGTTATTGCTCTCCACATTATTACAGATACTTTTCAGCTCAGAGACACATAATACGTATCTGTGGAGAATAATATATTATTATAAAACAGTGGGGAAAGGTTCATCGGCTTTCAAAACATGTGACCGATTTAGGTGATAAGAAGTGTCACTATACCACTGTATAAAAAGGGATATTAAATAGTTAACGTTCATCGCAATATTATTGCCTATAATAATAATACGATATCAGAATGGTTAATCTTCACATGTGTCAGTAAATTTATTTATTGTAATCTATATATATAAGAGAAAGTCGTGTTAGTTACACTATTTATAACTCAAGAACGGCAGAACCGATTTAGCTGAAAATTGGTAGGGAGGTAGCTCAGAACCAGGAAAAACACATAGGATACAATAAAATGCACAAAATAATCTGCGAGGGATTTTATAGAGGGTCGAAGTTTGTAGGGACAAAGCTCCTACCTATTGACAGTAAGAACGCATGCGCTGAAATAATTGAGTGCTGCGCATGTGCCATCTGTCAGTACTGTCACATTATACATTGTCATATGGTGCACTGACATCACTTCGATCGCTTACTTAAATAAACTAATAATTATTGTAACAGCCCTGGCTAATCTCTACTAATATTAGGTTTAAATGCGAAAATGTTCACGTTAAACCGGCTGAACCAATATTCTCTACTTATAAATGCGAAAGTATGTAAACCTAGAGATATATCAGACCATGGCTTTGACATTTGACTGTATGCGAAGTGATGTTGTTGAGCACCTTTCGGTAGATAATGTCATAAATACTGACCAAGTTTTTTCGTACCCTATAGAATTTCTGAACTCCTTACAATTATCAGGAGTACCTTCAAGCAACTTGAGACTGAACGTTGGTGTTCCACTCTGTTAATGCGGCATCTTAATGCACCAATGCTTTGTAATGGCAAACGACTACAAGTAACACCTAGAATGAAACATAATAAAAACTATTCAGGATAAAGGGTTCCCTAGTGGAGGTATCCATTACCATAGCCATTGTCTTCGACTAACTATTAATATATTTGCGGTTTTTAAGATATTTCAAAAAACTATTGACTACATATCGTTCAAATCAATTTTTGTTGGAAGTTTTTATAACGATCTACAGCATATATTTTTTTAGAATTGTCACTCTCTTACTTTAAAAGTTAGAAAAAGTAATGTTAAAAGTAATGTTTAACGACCCATTTTCCACATGAGTTCCATGTTTGAAGAGCCCCCCTTAATATTCAATATTTTTTATTTTCTATAACGTCGTAAAGTGGTTCACATATACATCTACCTACCAATTTTCAAATGTGTAAACTGAATAGTTTCGGCATAAAGTGGCTAAACCGACAGGCATAGCGCGTCTATAGGTAAGGATTTCGTGTTAAGCCATTTTTGACTACGGAACTCTAAAAATACTGTTTACAGAAATGTTTTAAATACTACTTGCGGTTATGTTTCTTATTAGTCCCTAAGAACAGAATTAAAACGAAAATCACTATCGAACGATGAAGAAGTTTTGTGTTACCCCGAATTTAACGTGAGCGAAGCCGCGAAAAAAACATGTAGTTTATAGATAAGCTCATGTCTCTGCATATAAAACCAAAATATAAAGTCTTGAGGAGCGATTGCCGTCTTAAAGGCTTAGTTCATAAGATACACTTTCATGTAACGCAGCAAAACGGCTCAGGTCGCTATCAGCTCCATTTATTGTGCATTTGATATGTTTTGTATTGTTTCGAGGTGATTACCGTTAGTTCTTATGTGGATTGTCAAATAAAGGAGCACATTTGGAAGATAGCCAGCACTTCTGGCTATGTAAAAATAACATTGCTTCATGCAAAGTGTTATGGTAATTAGGTAAGCAAGGTTATTTGAGGTGAACAGAAGCATAATGTGGTAAATAGCTAGCAGGCAGTTTATTGATATTGACAGGATAGAATAAACTATATACTGGGAAAAGAAGGGAACAAGAATTCATATTGCCCAATGGGAAACAAGATAAAACTAAAGATCTTAGTGGACTAACGGTTTTTTTAGTACTCCCTACGGGATGTTATTGCTAGTGGAACAGTATTACTTTAGTCTGCTATCCATTCGTCGGTTGACTTTGTCAGCAGTTAACTTTTTTTATGATTACGCAATATGTAATAACTGTAGCCGCAAAAACTGCTAATAATAAAAAGCTAAGATGGTGCAGTCGCACTGCAGCAAAGCTGATATTCTGTCATATTAAATAAACAAATAATTGACCAGACTAGTAAGCGGACCCTGTGCTCCAAGACAACCGGGATAATGCTAGGATGACCATGACGATTCTGAAAGAGAGTAGTTAATTCCGGTCGATGCTGACGTCTCAAGCTAAACTCTCACTTTCAGTGATAAAAATATACAATAAAACAATAAGAAGGTAGAAGAACCTTTATGATTCAGCATACATAGGCCGGATCGTCCAGGGAAGGACTACTCTCTCAAAAAATATCGAAGTAAAGTAACAGTACCTATGCGAGTACTTTGTATTGGGTTCGGTGAGTGAACGTTGCGGAGGTCCCATTCCCTTTTCCCTTATCTCGCTCCTCCTTCTATGACTATTCCCATTCCATATTACCATACGTATTTATGGCTTCTCTAGTTTTACTGGTGTCCATGGGTTCATTCGAGTCCTATACCTACATACAAAAATAACTGTGCCTTATTTTTGTTGATAACCGCTACCGTTTTTGCCACGGCTGCTGCTACCAATCATTAGTACTCGCTGTTTTACTAGCTCCAACACAAAGTCATCAGGTCAACAGCTGACACAACGGTATCGATGCATTGAGATCAAATGATTAAGTTCTGTGATTAGTTTAGTTTAGCACGTCTTTGAGTCTCAATCAATTATGATTATCCCATGAATGCTTTGTCTTTTGATCCCATGCCTAGCTAATGGTTTGGAGTCAGTTTCAGTTAATCTCCAAACAGGACACAGCACTTTCTGTGATTTATCTATCTATCTATCGTTACGCCTGTTTCCCATTGGGATACGCAGATACTATGGAATGTTAAATGCTGCGGTTCGGTCCGGTCCGATTCATAAACCTCATCATGCATGCTCGACGAATATGGGTACTTTTCTGTGATACAAAAATAGTTCAGTTGAATGTTTGTAGAGTTTTTTGGGATACAGGCAATAATTAGAGTTGGCATTTTTAACCGACATTAAAAAAGGAGGAGGTTCTCAATTCGGCCGGTATATTTTTTTTTCGATGTATGTACACCGATTTCTCCGAGGTTTCTGAGCCGATTTACGTGATTCTTTCTTTGTTTGATGTGGGATAGTCTCGAATTTGTCCCATAAAAATTTGATTCAGGTAGGCTTAGTAGTTTTCATTTTATTAGCATTTTTTTATTTACCTTCACCTATCCCGATGTCTAAAATAAAATCTCGCTAGTAAATTTGATCCACTTCCCGTTTACCGATTGAGCTCAAATTCTGTATATGTATGTAAAATGGATGACAATGAAAAATGATTATGACATAGACCTGATCTGATGATAGAATCGAAAGGTGGTCATAGGAACTCAGTAAGTATATGACAAAACTCTATCGAGTTTGGGCTCGTTACATTCGTCTTAACAAGCACTTTGGTGCGGATGGTAACAAGGATCCTCTAAGGTCCGATGAAGGAGCCGAAGGTGGTCATACGAACTCAGTAATTACAAAAATCTATTTGGCTTGTACAATGATGAAAATGGTGACTTCAAGGACGTGAATCATGCGGTAAGGCCGTTTCTTGAGATCTATATTTTTAAGGGGCGCAGCACCTTTTGCCGGTCTACCCATAATTATTTAACAATACAACAATACACTAAATAGTACCTATTAAATAAAAATAACAAATTGAAAAGTTCAAGAATTTCAATAGAGAGGATGGGTTTCAACTGTCGAGTATCTGGCATCCAGTTGTACGTCTATATAAAACCCATGAAAAGAACAAAATCAAACCGCGAGCTGACGTAGTGAGTGTAGTATGTCGTGATTGGGTACAGTGCGATAGTGATAACAGTGCTAGTGGTGTTGAACGCAAAAAACGAGTAAGAAAGCGTGTAGACCGCTATACTTGCTCGTAACATTCATCCACCGGCAATACTATCAGTACATCCGTGAACATGGCGCTTGCAACAGTGCCGAAATATCGGTTACTCCAGACAAAGGTACGTGGTATATATCCCGAAAGACAATTTAAATTAAGTTCAAATGACCACGAAAGTTTAAATTCCTAAAAATAACTACGTTAAAAAAAACGACATCAAAAACTAAAATGTAATAAATACAAAAGATTTAATATTAATTAAATATATATAATTTATATTTGCTACTGCACTACCACTATTTTCACTATCGTACTGTACCCAATCACGACATACTACACTCACTACGTCAGGTCGCGGTTTGAGTTTTTTCGTTTCATGGGTTTTACATAGATGCACCACTGGATGCCAGATACTCGACAGTTGAAACACATCCTCTCTATTGAAATTTATAACTTTTTATTTTCAATAGCCTCCCTAACCATTCGAGGTATGTAGTGGCGTTCTGTCGAAAGCACCTGAGGGTTGTGTAACTTAATCCAGTGGTCGGTACCCGAGTCTAAAAGGTGTTGAGCTACGGCTGACTTATGTGGCTCGTTTTTTTTTTGTGATTGCCCTGATGTGTTCCTTTATGCGGCAAGAAATGGTGCGCTTCGTTTCTCCTATATAGGAACTCCCACAGCTGCAGTTAACTTTGTATACACTCGGCTTTTCTAAGGGAAGACTGTCTTTCGGTGTTCCTATATATTGCGAAAGTTTCTTAAAAGGAGTGAAAATAGTCTTAACTGAAACCTTGTTAAGAATATTGGCGACCTTATCGGTTTACTCCTATGACGTACGGTCAGTACGCTGGGTGTCGTTCAACCTTGAAGTCCAGGTGTTTTTTAGTATGTCTGAGTAGTCTGAATCGCCCACTGTATCCGTTGCTTATATGCGAAAGTACCTTACCCAAATATTCCTCGTCATACAAGCTGTATGCCCGGTCGGTAAGCGACATTATTTATTTATTTATTTCGTACCTACATGGAAAACTTACAGCTAAAAATATTGTGTTTAGCATTAGAATTATACATCTATAAGCCAATTATAAAGTTTTCACTTATAGATATAGAGATTATTTTAACGGAATTCAGTTGAAGTGAGTATGATGTGAGTTGGCGTGTAAATAGCGATCTTATGTTGGTTTTCTGAACATAGTGTGGCTCAGTGAACCGTCATCCTGTACGCCTAGCATAACATCAAGGAACGCAATTCTTCTGTTCCTTTCCATTTCATAGGTAAAACCCATTTTACTGTGGATGCTGTTCAAATGTGCCAAGTACCGTTGAACCATATCTTCATCGCCTGCATAGCACAGAAAATGTCGTCTACAGACCATTTCCAAATTTTTACACTTAATGGGGCAGTAGCAATGGCTTGGTTTTCAAAATGTTCCATCTATAGGTTGGCTAGCACTGGAGCTACCGAGCTGCCCATTGCTACGCTATCAATTTGTAGGTAGTACTCACCTCTGTATAAGAAGTAATTCGTGTTCAACCACCCGCAATACCCTCAGTACATCCGTGAACATAGCGCTTGCAACAGTACCGAAATATCGCTTACTCCAAACAAAGGTACGTGATATATATCCCGAAAGACAATTTAAAATAAGTTTAAATGACCAGGAAAGTTTGAATTCCTCTTCTATATATGTATTATCCTCATTCCGCCCATATTTTATAACTCAATGGCATATTAATAAGAAACACACTGAAAAATGACAGCAAAAAGGAAGACGCCTCTTTATAATATTTGTTTAATGAAACGAAACAAGCGCCGCATCTCCATAACTTCCATAACAACTGGTTTTTACCTTGTCTTTAATAATCTGACAGATAGTCGCCATTTTCCTTATTGCCAAATTTGCATGGCAACATTTAATAAATAGCTACTTTATGCAGGCTGTATGGTTTTAATATACCTCAAGCATAATAAGACTGTTTTTTTTATTTTTGGGTCATCTAGCGCATTTAAATATAATACTAACAGGTGTCTGATTTTTCAAAGTACTACTTTAACATTAACAGTTGCTCAAAAGGCAATTTGTACTTCCATTTACACTCCTATAAATAGTTTTTCAATGGATGCATATAATCAAAATAATACATCTTTCCAAATTCCATGTTTTTAATTTGAGTAGTTTAGTATTTGCGTTTATATGTCAGAACAAGGAATCTGAGTTTCATGAAGCGTTATGTTTTAAAGTACATATTGTATTATAATTATTTCTTTTATGCCAGTTAATCTTAAAGTAGAGACATTACAAAAAAAAACATTATGCATTTATAGGTCATATATTATAATGTCATTCACAATCTAGAAGATATAAATTTAGAAGAAAAGCTAAGTACGGTCACTTGTTTCAAGCGTCCCATCTTATGGAGTGGGCTACTAGTCTTTATATTGTGTAAAAGTCTAAGCCATGAAGCCTTCCAAGTGGTTCTAAGTCGTAGCTAAGGCCACAAAGTACGCTTCCTCCCCTAAGTAGCCTATCAGCTTTCAGTTCAGAGGTAAAGTTAAGTTTGTAGTGTTGCATTACCTAGACTGGCCTTTTAGTGGTAAGTTAACCTGACTGTTAAGCCGGTGGTTTGATTCTCATCTAGAACTAAATAATCTTTGTGTGATGAGCACGATTATTTTATCTTTGTTTGCGTTTAATATGTCTAAAATATGTATGTACTTTAAAATATAGCATGTTTCTCTGCTAATAACAGTTATTTTAGAATTACTTGACTGACTGTGATTTGTCTGAGTATATTTATTAATTTCGTAATTATTGTATTAGTTAGTATTTGGTTGTAGTATTTTTTTATAAAGACCACTCCTTACTAGGTTTATCTTGCATCGCGGGGAACTTTTTAAACATTTAAGCAATGGACACAAAGACCATTCAGACCTGGAAAAAGCAATTTTCGGATCACACAAAACGTTCTCTTGTGTGAGGATCGAACTCGCCATATTTAGCTCAGTATCAACACTTCAACAATTCGTACAGTCAAATGTAACTTCCAATTTAGTATTAGACATTTTACACGCACTAAAATGTCAGTGGCGTGGGTTTGAACTAACTCCATTTCTCAGTCACTTCCTTTGCACTGCTGCCTGTTGGTCTCCCCACTAGACTTGGTACCGCTGACTTTAACGCTGAAGGACAACCAGCCCCTCAACCTCCCAGAAATGGCACAACCTGATTTCACCAAATTTCTACAACTTACGGTTATAGCCTATTTACGGATCTAACTGTACTGTCACCCTTCAGCGTACTTTGGTGTTGCTAGATGACGCTGCGGGTATTGCCGTGGGAATATTTTGTAAGGAGAAATCATATGTTTTTTATAAGTTAGTACCGACCCGCAACGTGTTAAGATATATTTTGTTTTCATCAAACAACTGCCTCAAATCTTACTAACACAGAGTAAACACGAAAAAGTAGTAACATGTGCATCGTCTCATTACTTTCTTTAATACTTGTCTAATTAGCTATAATTCAGTGCGAGTAGGAATTCTTGTTAGAATTTCAGTCATATTTCAGCTTTAGGCGTTCATTCGGTTTAAATAATTTCGAGTATGTTACGAGCGAGCAGCGATTTTTTAAAACACTGTATTTAGTCAACCAAAAGTTCATGAGAACAAGATTTTGATTGGTAGGAACGCTTTATTCAAATTAAATGATTGTAAAATCCTTCTTACATTTCATCCGTTCCAGACTTACATCTAACCATGACCAGGATCTTCATACAGGAAGGACCGATCGTAGACCGACATTTTATAAGATAACGCTGTCATTAGGTCTAGGTTGTCCAATGAATTCAAGAAAGGCTCAGATTGGAGGGAACAAGTTTTTGTTCAGACAAAGTTTTCTTCCGCATAGAGACCGAATCCGCAACGCTCTTTCTCTCTCTCTTTCTAGGTAGTAGAGCCTTGCTGATATCAGCATCAATGGGCCGGCTCGACCGGGGAATTACTACCCTCTCACAGAAAATCGACGTAAAGTAACAGTACCTAAACTGTTGCGTTTCTTTCGGTGAGTGAGAGTACCGGTGGACCTATCCCCTAGTCCTTCTCCCTCATCCCACTCCTCATCTTATCCCTTTTTCCAACCCCAAGGGGCGGCAACGCACTTGTGACTCCTGTGGTGTTGCTTGTGTCCATGGGCGGCGGTAATTGCTTACGATCAGGCAAACGAGCAGACGGATCGTCTGCTCGTTTGCCGCCTATTACCATAAAAAAAACGCTCGGCGTTTCTAAAAAGGCAGCTTGACCAATTTTCCTTATTTTTCATAAATTCAGCAACTAACTACTACTCATTTTGAGTTATTGATACGTAATGTTCACCTATACGCACATTACAAGTTCGATAATATACGTCGGTTCTACGCCTTATGTCATGTACGTATTAAATCGCTGTAACTTTTATCTTAACCCACCATCACTCGTCACGCCCGCCTACTGTTTGAGGAGATAATTTTCTTCTTAATTAACTCTCTGGTGAATGACGTATTTAATTGGGCTATCGGTACGTGTGAGAAGCCGCCTTGCATGGGATGTATGGGGATTTTTAATTGGGAACCCAATGGAAGAAGTTTAATTTAAGTGCTAGTTGAGCCCGCGGTTACATCCGTGCTATATGAGGCCTCATTCCTCGTCAAATGGACTACCCAACCCAAAAAAAAATATTCAAATTAGATCAGTAGATAGTTCCTAAGGTAAGCACGTTCAACCAAACAAACAAACTCTTCAGTTTTATTATATTAGTATGGATTTTCTCTTGAGACATAATTGGGTGCTAGAGAGATTAAATGAAGAAAATTGTGTTAAAAAATGGCTCCACTTTTGAGTGTCTAACAATGCTCCTTCATTGTTGTACTAATATGACATAACTTCACGCCTTTATCCCAAACGGGTAGGCAGAGGTGTATTACCCACCCACACTTCGCTAGTTATGTTTCGGTCCCAATGTAATAGGTGGCGAGCCTATTGCCATTTACCGGGCACATTATTAAGCGAGCGATAATTAACATTTTTAAAGCACACATAACTTTGAAAAGTCAGAGGTGTGTGCCCGGGGATCGAATCCGAGACCATCGTCTCTGCAGTCCATTACGTACACACCTGGGCTATCGGCGCTATTTCTCGTTGAACTATGAAACTTTTTTCCAAAGGATATATTTTTTAATACATTTGTTACTGCAACTTCTTATAATAAAGCTTTATTAAAATTAGTAAATACCAACTGCTCTAGCTCTTTAGTCCAGCAAAAGTATTTGTGTATGTTTGCAGTTGAGAGATTTCAATTATCGGATCTAGTAAAGTGCTACTGTTTTCCAAGAAAACTGCGTGAAAGAAATCGATTGGACCATTACGGCATAAACTTGCACTATGAAACCTACACGCTAGAATGAGACTACGAGTAAATAATAATTATTTAAAGCTGAGCTTAATAATTTTCTTTTCTTTTATAATGACATCTTGCGCAGTAGCAAAACCACTACAGTGCAGTTAAATGTATTCTAAACAGATTTAACCGCTCGTATGCCAGTATACCATAGACTCAATTAACTTTCTATGTATTGTGCTTAAGACGTTTCACATATACTATTTAGGAACAAGAACAATGAATCTTTTATTTTTTATTATAAACGTAAGACTTAGTTTGCACTTAAAAAATATTGTGTCTTTTTAGTTCTGACCAAAACTAACATAAACTTGGCCACTTATTTATAAGACCAACTTTGTTTTATTCCTTCAAGGTATAAGACAAAATAAAATATTTTAAGAGAGCCTCAGTGAAAAACTTAATTAGTGGGGCATTGTATAAAATTACAAAGCTAGCATAAAAATATTGCTACAAAAGCTTTAGGGAAATGTCCATTCTTCAGGAGCAACAGACTTCTTAGAAACACTGTCAATTTACTCAATTACTTATTTACCTGAAGGACTTTACATACCGGCAACTGTTTCCATAGTAACACAAAATGGTCATTCATTTGTAATAAGAGGCAGGGAATCCAGTTTCATTATATTATGTTCTAGAGGAATACAAATTAGTTTTTATTTACGTTTCCAACAAAGGTATGGATAAAACACATGTACATTTCTTTTATATGACTACATATAAATTTAAGTAGCTATCGTCATCGCTCTAGCACTATGCACTCACACACACTATTGCATACGAGACTTTTGACTAGGCGCTCAGGGTCAGATTGACGGGATAGTAGCCTTTTCACAGAATTATTGCTGTCTGACCTCCGTAACCCAAAGATATAGCGATATTGCATGGTTTAGACCAGTATCAGTTTATTCAAAGGCAGTGACTACTCGTTGCGTCTCTTAAAGTTCTTCATGACAGCCGGGACCGATGGCTTCCACCCAACCAAACTGACTTTAACATCACAATAATCAATTGCATACTTATGAATTACACTTAGTTAATTAAAATACCCTGCCAACTGGCCGACAACTTAACAAAGTTGCCCGTCTAAATAATTCGAAGCTAAAGAATTGTTCGTTTTTAGAGTAAACAAAAATATTGGACTTGTTTAATCCAGTTTATCCGGACTCAACTGTATAGCGGAAAGCGAGATAGATATTTCCACTGTGTAGCAAAATAAAACTGTATTACCTTTGTTTAATTTGTTGCTCGTAGCGAGACTTGGCTTGCCATTCGCAACAGATCGGCAAAGTTAAGCAACGCTTGCACAGGTTACCACTTGGATGGGTGACCGTGTGTGGCATTTACATCTGAGCGCTACCGTGCTTCGGAGGGCACGTAAAGCTGTCGGTCCCGGTTCTTGTCCAAGGATAAGGATCGTTAGGCCATGTCGGAGGCCTTCGGGCGGTCTGAAAACTCCAACACCAGAGTTGGCCACACGCTCACACGAAAAACAAAAAAACAAACAACAAACATTATTAATTTAGACGGTTTGGTACTTGTTATAACTACCAACAATTGTAAACACGATAAAAATATAAGGGCTAATAATTTTGATTCCAATTTGTTCACCTCAAACTAAACATCCGTCCCAGTCCGTAACTGGATATCATCGCGATACAAAAATAAGGGGGAAAATTCCTCAACATCAGAGATCAGTTCACCCAACATTAAGGATTAACTGGTAACATTCGGGGAATATTACCTGCCATCAGCGAAAATTCACTATAGTGATAATTTGACCAACATCGCGTATATTTTACACACCACCACACTCACACCCGTATGAAAGTAAGGCAAGGTCACCTTAAGGAGGCATAACGTTTATTTTCCTGGCAGTTACCGCAAGGATCTTATTAGATGCCATAAAAATATTTTTGAATTAAGAACCGTCCATGTAGAGAGAAAGCAATGGAATCTTAAGAAATTTATAGGAAAATATTGAAAAATAAGTTGAATGTCCACGCCTATCTTCCTTCAATCTTACCCAATTTAAATGAGCATACCATCAAATGAAAGAGCCATTTTTAGTGCGTGTTTTAGGCCTATAACGAAACGCCTACCTCAATAAGAAGCAGATATATAGAAGCAGAAAGTCATTGACTACGGCTACGAAAATGTAAAAAATGTATGGGAGAAAACTGTTTTTGCATATAACTTGATGAATGTGCAAGTTAGGTAATTTCTAATGCTTGATGACAAATCTATGCAGCGAGAGCTTTCATTTAAAAAAAAAACATGCGAATCGGTTGGGTAGAACGGGCTGGCCAACTCGTATTATAAAACACAAATTCTTTTAATATATAGATGATGATAACGAATCGAAGTGTGAAGCAATTATGAATAATAAAACAACAATTTTATGTAAAGCGGCGAACGTTGTGCTGACACAGGCCTCGTGAGTCGTGACGTTGGTGGTGGCGAGTTCCATCCACTTTCCGTAGACGCTGCGCTTTCGGTTACCATTTTGAATAATATATATAAACAAAATGATATATATGATGAAAATGATATATAAACTGAGATAGATATCAACTGATACATTCCAACGTTTCTTATTTTTGTATGATCGGTAACGAATGTGATGTTTCGACATACGACGTGCGTAATGATTTAAGCACTCGCCTCGCAATTTAGAACTGTACGGAGTGTTGTGGGTTGGATACCCACAAGAGATTGGACATTGTGTACTTTGTGTCCGTTGATTGAATGTTTAAAGTCCCCCGTGACACAGGAATTATTTTATTTTATTGCTTTGCGGGAGTTGCCATTAAGACTATGCAAATTATATGAACTTGAAGGGTAAGGGTGTACTTGAAGGACACCGTTCTGTGAAACGACTGAAGTGACATTCCTATTAAAGAAATCTAATGCGGGAAAAGCTAGTTACTTCACATGAAATAACAACTTTCGCAAACAATTAAACAGTATTAATCTAAAACCGACCATTAGTGCTCTCAAAACTAAAACCCAATTGTCTCTAAGTGCAGCTCAGATTCAGCTGTACAAATAAATCGAAAGCCCCGTCGAACGCTCCAACACAGCCTCGTTTAAGACTCCAACCGAGTGAAAAAACTAAATAAATATGTTTAGACTCAGCGTCAAATTTAAAACATTAGATATTACTTTACATTCTTTTGCTTCTACATTTACATTTACTACAACGTTCTCAAAGCAAGGGCGTAGAACCATGAGAAAGAACGGGCAATAAAACTCACGGTCACTCTTTTTCATTGCCAGGTTTTTAATATTACATAACAATTAAACTTTTGTAAGGTGCTGCAACTGTTATTCCTTCTCTGTTACTTATATATATTTACTGTGCATAATACTCAAGCATAATCAAGTTAAATTTTGATGTTCATTTAGTTAGCCTCCTGAATATAGACATGGTGAAACAGGAGCATCCACTTACATTATGCACCTAACAATACAGGCAATCCGCGCAAATGTTCAGAACCATGATGGAAATGATGCAGTTAAATTTCAAAAATTGAATACCAGCCCATAAGACCGCCATCAACCAGTCATCGCAAGTAGCACCCGTTCACGAGTATGACGCCAGCCATCATCCCTCTCGCCATATCAGATCAATAGGCGCGGACAGAGGATGCCGAAACTCTAAGGATTTCTTGTAAAATATGGTGCCTAAAATCAAAAGTAGCCGTTCCATTCTAGGTTCAACTGAAAAGATTATTAATATATATAGTTACCACAAGGCACTAAGTTTCTGCCTATTAAAAATAAGATTCGTGAACAATAAGAGGTACTTATACAAAAAAACCATAATTTTATTAACATAAATACATAACATAACTTCATGCCTTTTATCCCCGAAGGGGTAGGCGGTGTATTACCACAGCCACAATTCGCCAGTTATGTTTCGGTCCCAATGTAACAGGGGGCCAGCCTATTGCCATCTACCGGGCACATTGTTAAGCGAGCGATAATTAAAATTTTTAATACACACATAATAATAAATAATAATAATAATAATTTATTTATTCACAAAAATACAAAAGGTATGTACACTACAATTCGTCTTAAATTAAATCCATTGGTATAACTAGCCTAATGTCTTATATTTAGTTTTACATTATATAATAAGTACATGACTAATAAAAACAATAGTGTACATAAAGCCTCATAATCATAATATACATATATTTGCAATATTAGCAAAAACTATGATTGCGTTATAACTCAAGTAATTATCGACTACCTACTCGAACTAGGTTAGACCTGTGTTTCGAGCTGACGCTGGATTAAAACTTAGAGAGACAAACGACAATATTATGTACATGTTTATATGCTAATATTATAACATAGTGTGTAAGTAATTAAGTTTATCAAGATTTAGTTTAATTTAGGCAGACTATTTATTATAAATTAATAATATAAAAAAGAAATAAAATAAAAATTCACAAACATTTTGGTACGTTACTAATTACAGTTAATATTCCACATGTCACGTAATAAGAAATATAATAATAATAATTAGACAAAATTGTTAAAGATCATTTTAAAACTTCTAGTAATTTTTCTGTGTCGTCGTAATTGAATTTTTGTAAATATTCTGTTACTGTTGTTCTGCATATTTTATAGCTAAGACTATATATATTCAGAAATTTATTGAACTTATTATACAAGAACGGTCCAAGAAATACGTAGAATCTTTTAACAAAGACATGATTTGTATGAGGTGTTACACAAACAAGGTCCTTTCTTCTTCTTTCAACAGGAATTGGAGAATATGGGAGTTCGGTGTGCTGTTTTTGTATAATACTAAATATAAATAGTTGGCGCACTGTAAGCACGTTGCATGATAAATAGAGTTGGTGTGTAGGGAATTTAAAGCGACGAAATGTAGCCACTTTAAGAATTGCTCTTTGTGCTCGTTCTAGCGGTAATAGAACTGATTTAGCCGCGCCACCCCACGATGTAATGCAATATGTTAGTATGGATTGACACAAAGCTAAATAAACCTGTTTTATTAATTTGTAATCGGCTATGTTACGAAGTTTTTTGAAAATATAAATTAATTTCCGCGTTCTTGCGCATACAATATCAATGTGTTTACGGAAATTTAGATTTGTGTCGAGTGTTATGCCTAGATATTTGATATTGTCAGTTTCAATTAATGCGGGACAAGTACATGTTAGGTCAGCGTGCATTTTACAGTTGTGTGCAAAAAAATGTAGGTTAATAGGTGATGGATCAGTATTTCTCATTCTAAATAATATGTATTTCGTTTTGTCTACATTTAAGGTTAGCAGATTTTGGTGTAGCCAGTTTGATACAATATTAAAACCATTTTGGGCGTGGTCATAAAGCTCAGAATATGTATTGGCTGAGAATAAAAGCGCTGTGTCGTCCGCATCTGATATCAATATACCATTTTGAACATTTAAACTATAGAGATCGTTAATATATATAAGGAACAAAGTTGGTCCCAAAATACTACCTTGTGGTAAACCAAAACCACTATTTTTACGTTCTGCACTAACATATTTATCAATTTTCACACTTTGTTAGCGATCGGTCAGATAGTCGGAAAACAGTGCAAGTTGTGCTCCCCTTATTCCGAATGTCTCGAGCTTGCGCAGCAGTATGGAGCAGGATATCGTATCAAACGCCTTGGCCAGGTCTAAAAATATTCCCATGGAGTGCATGCTCTTATCTAGACTATTGGTAATATGCGCCGTAAGCTGGTGTACGGCTTGGTTAGTAGATTTTTTAGGCCTGAACCCAAATTGGTTATCTGAAAGCAGCTTATTATTTTCAAGGTAATTAATCAATCTAATGTTTATTATTTTCTCTAAGATCTTTGAAAGGCCAGATAAGACTGAAATTGGCCTGTAGTTAGTAATGCTTTTTTTGTCACCAGATTTAAAAATAGGAGTAACTACTGCTTTTTTAAACAAGCGGGGGAAAACTCCTTCTTGTAAGCATAAATTAAAAATATGTGTTAATACCGGCGCAAATGTATATCTGAATTTTTTAATAATATTGTTAGGTATATTATCCCACCCTACTGCACACACTTCTTTCAAACCACTTATGATACTTATTACTTCATCAACGTCCGTATCCAGCATCACGAAAGAATTTAGCGATGGCGATTGGCTAGTTTGAGACAGAAAGCTACTTGATTTAGGAATATTTTCCGTTAATGATCTACCGACGTTAATGAAATAATCGTTTATCTTATCAATTGCCGATATTGGACTTATGTCTGTTGACAGAAGTTCTAGTGGTGCTTCTGATTGTTTACTAATAAATGTATTATTTTTTATAAATTTCCAGATGAGTTTACTGTTTTGCCCTGCCTTTTGCAATTGACTTTTGTCATATTGAATTTTAACGGTTTTAAAAGATTGTTGCAAAAATTTCTGTATCTTTTATATGATACGGAGAGTATTTCATTGTCTGGTGCCAATTTTAGTTTTTGATGGAGTTTATCTCGATATTTTATGCAACGAACCAAACCGGGAGTAATCCAAGGTTTTATGTTGGTATATTTTCGAGACGTATGTATAAATGGCGTATTTTTTGTTATTTGCATCTTGTACTGATCTTATAAAATACTGTAAAGAGCAATTTGCATCGTTGGAATTAAAAACTGGTTTAAAATCTATGCTACCTATACTACTTGCGAGGGTTTTCATGTTCACTTTTGCATAGCTGCGTGTGCAGTTGTTCCTGGGCAAAGACAATTTTAGGGTCAATAGAATAGCATTGTGATCTGTTAATGATGAATTTGTTATTAATGTTATGGAGGGCTTAATTGATTTTATAACAAAATAGTCTAAGCATGAGCCACTTTGGTGAGTTGGGTGGTAATGGGTTGGTAACAACCCATGAAATGCGCAAATGTTTAAGTAGTTATGTGTATGAATGTCGGTTCTTTGAGACGCGATATTAATTTTTATATCACCTGTCAGTATAATATTCTGAAAATTTGATAGTCTTTTTAAGTGTGTGTCCAGTGATTCCAAAAACAATTCAATATTTTGCGAAGGCGGCCTATAAATTGCTAATACTACTGTATTTGAATTGATTTTAATTATCAAGCAATTACTGCCCAGTAATAAAGGTACCTCTACTGATATATTTAAATTATTGACGTGACAACGTCTTATAAATTGGTTTGCCGGGTGACACTTCAAGAAATTGCGTTACGCTCCGCTCACGTTATGCGCTCACAATGAGAGCGAGTGAGAGGCACGCGTCCCGCCTAAGAGCGAGAGAGACAGACATGAAAAGTGAAAGGCACGCGTCTTTCATCCTTCTTCCTACTATACGAATGAATATTCACATTAAAATTATTTTACCACTCAAAGTCGTTGTCACGTAAAACTTTCGCCCGTATACCGACTTTACAGGCAACCAATTTTTTTTTTAGAATAAATTACCAGACCATCATTTTGATTTAAATTATTTTCTGTTTTATGTACACAATATCCATCAAGAAGTGGTAGAGCAGTTGTTTGGTTTGACAGCCAACATTCGGTTAACACTATAATGTCACAGCTAACATGGAGATTATGCAATAACACTTCAAATCCATTTATATTACGACTTATGCTGCGAATATTTTGTGTCAGCAATGTCAGCACCTTTTCACTACGCGGTATAGAATATTTACACGAATTGACATCACATATTTTTATTTCCGACACAGAAAAATTGTCTAGGTCACCTATCAATTGATTAGTCATTGTATGTAATTAATTGTATACAAGTAAAATATAATAAGCTAAAATTAAGTTAGAGCGCTAACTAAGAACAATAGGAGGTGACGCTCTTAGGCGCCCTCATAGTCTATAGAGTGTATATATTTATCCTCAGCATACTTACGAGCTGGACAGTTAGGGTCACCTGTTTGATGGTCGGATTTCCGTTTAAAACGCTTGCAGGTTGCACAATTAGGAGCGGCTGACTTGTTGTTACAGTCTTTGAAGGTATGGCCAAGTTCACCGCAATGATTGCAAGTGGGGCTGGTTTCTCGGCAATATTTAGCGGCGTGACCGAACTGCTGGCAATTGAAGCATCTCGTGACAATCGTAAAATCTCTGACCGGGCATGACGTCCAATTAATGAAAACCCGACCTTGGTTTATCAGTGCCTTTCTAATAGAGGGTGCTACTTCCAGTACATAGTTACAGGTTGGCAGGTTCTTCTTACCTGATTTATGACTCAACTTAACTGCGGCTAGAAAAGAATCACGAGTAGACTTCGGGAATTTGTCGGCAAGGTTTTGCTCATAAACGCAATCAAGGACTTCCTTTTCGGTGAGGGTGCAAATACACAACATCAATTAACTTCGAAAAGAAAATTGATGTTGTGTATTTGCATAATTACTTAACCTGATAAATTAATTTCAACGAGTTCTGGAGATCTTAATATTGACTTGACACGAAAACAATACTTAGTCCGAAAGTAAAACAAACATTCCTTTTGCTCTTCACTGGAAAGCACTTAAAGATATCGATAGTAATAAAACTATAAGAGTCAATAAACGAATTCGATACACTCAGAAATACATATTTTTACTGATATAAGTAACAGGCTACTAACCCAGGCCAGGCTAGTCTCAGGCATCTGGGCAATTTAACAATTTAACAGTATTTCAATTTTCCATCAAGTTTACTTAAAATTTTGAGATCAAATACTCCTACGTTTTACCACAATTCTTATATCTCAAACCATTAGGTAATCAACAATGTCAAGCTTTCGAGATTCGTATATATGTATATTCTTTTCATCTTCAGCCCTGTATATATATTGTCCCACTGTTGGGCACGGGCCTCTTCTCAATATGAGAAGGGTAAGGCCATAGTCCACCACGCTTTATTATTTTCATCTTCAGCGCTGTGCCCTTTTGTTGGGTACGAGCCTCTTCACACTACATAATAATAATAATAAATCATTTTATTTCGCGTGGCATAGACGCATAGATAAATACCTTACAGTCTAACATACATACAGTGGTTGTTAGTATAAATATACTTATAAACTATGTTAGTATTGCTTCACTTGCACGTTGTTGTTGTGCGTTCGTGTGGCACTTGTCCGCGGAAGCGACGGAACACGACACCCTTCGGCCAAAAGTCCTCCTTCATAATAACATGCAGATAGCACGTCGGGACCCGCACCACAAACGCCTTAAAGTTAACGTTGCGTCGCGACTCCAACAGCTGCACTCTCGGCATGTACTTCGACTTCTGGCGCACGTACTCCGCGATGTCCTCCTCCTTAGTGGTGTAGTGCAGGCGAGAGACATAGACGGGTGTGTTCGGTGCGGCAGCGCGTAGATTTGCACCAGACTCCACAGGAGCCGTACCGCAGCAGTTCTTGTTGGTTTTCTGACGACGCTTCCTCCTCTGCACCGTCATAAAACCATAATCTGCGTCCACGTCGCGGTTCCTTGCCGTCTCCGGCATGGACTTCAGTGTGGAAGCAACGGGGGTGCTCGCAGTTACCTGCTGAGCCTCTTTTCGCTTAGGTCGCGCGGCGATACACGGAGGCGCCGCGGAGCCGGGGGCAGGGCTGCGGGGCGCTTGTGTAGCGCACTCAGCAGTCACAACATTCCGCGGCGACAAAACTGCTGACGCGAAACTTGCAACCGATGTGTCGACGCATGCACCTCGGCGCGTGTTGACGTTACTACGCGCCGGTGACCCAGTTAAATTGACAACCTTGTGTAGGTCGTCCACCTCCGTGCGCAAGAGTGCAACGGTGTCTTGGGATGCCTGTAGCTTCTTATGCACATCCGCTAAACTTGCCTTCAGCAACACAATGTGCTTCAAAAGGCTTGTGACATCGACGTGGTCGAAAGTGACGGGAGGCAACTTGTTAAAGTCCCTCGCCACAAACGTCGGCACGTCGTCAGGATCGGTCTCCTTCAGCAGCGTGATAATATCCTGCAAACTTTTCTTTGTCCCGTCACGTCTGCGGGACACCATCTGGTCGCATTTGTTTAGCGACCTGTACAGAAGCAGCTTGGCAGCCGCTATGTCCTCCTCGCTGAAGTTGCTGGAACAGATCTGGATAGCCGACACCTCGTCCATGACATTCAGCTTCTGCTGCAGGAACGCCAGCAGCTCGTTCGCCACAAGTTTGTCACTCATAGTGATAAAAAATTGCGAGCGTCGGCTTGCGCCGCGCTAAACAATAAAATTAAATATATTGCGCGTTACACGTCCGCCTTAGACCGCGGTCGGCGATATTCTGAAAACTACTATGAAAACGGTAACGCCATAGTCCACCACTGGCCAATTAGTGCGGTTAGGCAGTCTTCACTTGTCTTCCGAGAACTTTATGGACAACTCTCAGACAGATTTCGTCACGATGTATTCCGTCACCGTTAAGCAAGCATTAATTAACTATTTAATATTAATTTTTGTTTCTTTTTTTAGTTTTAAGTTATTAAAATTATTTTATTCTAAAACTTTAATATAAGATGTATACATATCACCTATATATTGAATCACAATTGCAATTGGCCGATTCGCAAAAGCAATGACCGTACTATGTTAACTTTAAACTCATCCCTGTCATTCACGCAGTCACATTGCTAGCTATAAACTACACAAAAACAACTATCTAATCACGAGGCCAATAATCCCAGGGCTTTGTGCTCGAAAACTCAATTACATTTTCACCACACGAACTGAATAATTAAATACACAACATCAATTTTCTTTTATACGAACACAACTGCAAAAATAAATAACCATTAAACTTAATGGCGTTTTAAATCAATTTCACAGCTTAATGAAGTCTGGTCACCCTGTTAAACTCAACAATAGGAGACATAAATCCGATTAACGCCATTGAAACCTCTGCATTGAGGCGGTTTGGTGAAAAAAACTCGTATGAGTTGACCCAAAGCTTCGATATGTTAGCCTTATATTGAAAGGTTATTAAATTGTAAGTTAGACGACGTTTTATTAGATCTTGTACAGTTCTTATTTATTGGTGCACTTAAGGAGTTTCTAGGTGGCCTGCTCTAGGGTTGGGAGTGCGAGACGATAAACTATTTGTAACAGCTTATTTGTGTCAAATAATTTCACTGTGAAGAAATTGTTACGCATTTTTGTTTTGCAGAATATTGCAATATTTTTAAGATAGATTTTTACCTATTGCTATTTGACAAATTTATGAAATCGCACCCTATAATTTTGGGAAAAGTTACAAACGATCGTCTAATTCAAAATCCACAAGATAGATTATGTCAATTTATAAAAGTTATGATTGACTAAAAAAATAACCAGATATCAAATAAACATACTTAAATTATTAAATATACACATCATTATCATCATCATTATATCAGCCAAAAGACAACCACTGCAGGAAATATGCCTCCCCCAAGGCTCTCCACATGGACCGATCTTGAGCCACCCGCATCCATCCAATGTCCGCGATCCCAACAAGATCGTCGGCAAAGCAATATACATATTTTATTGTAGTTAAATTACAACTATAGATCTCGTAGAAGAAACAAACATGCCTATCACACAAAGATTTGACTTATAAAACCTCCTTTTACTTTCAAGAACCTCAAGATGAAGCCCAATATAAATTCCAAAATCGAACAATTTCTCTGGTCTTCTCCTTTACTTGACATATTTAAAGGAGCTTTTGCTTCTCAAAGGAATAAAGAGCGTATCGCAGATATTGTGAAAGGGTACGCTAAGCTTGAGTAAGAACGCCTCCGATCTCGGCTTATCTAAGTCCACGTCGCATCACTTATATTGTGTCGAACATAACGTAATCCTGCAAAGGCCTTCTTTCTTTAAGGCTGCCCATCACTACATATTTTATTGATAGCGATTTCTTGTACTTTTCTGTAAAGGAAATGTAAGTAGCGTGCATCTTGGTGCTGTATCTTTAAAGGATATGGGGTCGCATGATTGAGTTGATTGAGTTCGTTATTTACATTGGTAGAGGTTTGGGTTTTGGTTGTGAAGAAGTTGCATCAAAAAACCATAAATGGATTCAGAATTTTAGTTCCGTCGTATCCGTTAGATGTCGCTGGGTTGATTGTCATCGCCGTCGTACTGTTAGGTCGGGCGACTCAGCACTTATAAAAAAACAGCACTGAAGGTCACACAACGTTTATTTACTCAATACAAAGTTACCAAAAGTTCTACACAAGGTCAATCACACAGTTAAGTAGTACTTGGACTGCACTCACAAATTTGGTCGCGTACTTAGATTTCAGCACGACTGCCCTGCGAAGGATAGGCTGACCCGAAATTATTATTCTAGTTTAGCAGAATACCAACAAGTTGGGTATTGGTCCTAATGATCAAAATTAAATCTGCACTAGAATAATAACCAGCACGTTTTACTTAAAGTCGTCGGCTTTTATAGAAAAAATATTGCTGAATTGCACTAAGCTATTGACGTTAATCGGCATAATACAAGTCAGCAATTTAATATAGAAGATAGGAATGTGACAGTACGATAGATGGTCTCAGTTGTATATAGCTACCGATAAATTGATCGTTGTTGTCATAACCGTAATATTAGTAAGCTTTGAGGACTTAGTACTAGGATCTGCTCGATTCTTTGACAGAACTCTAGTCAAAACGAAAAAATAAATCCCTGGAGTCGTACTGGATGTTCGTCGATTGAAACATTTCCGCTGGTGAAGCCTGTAAGCGCTGTTGAATTATTGTCAATATTTTATGTGAGTATTGAGGGCTCACATACCTTTTTTGGCCATATGCCAGTGTTGCTTGGATATCTGCCCCGATAACTGTAAACGCACATAGGCTACTGTTTCACCTACCATACGACAGACTGGCTAATTTTCACAAAAAATATGAAAAAAAATAACATTAATCTAAATTTCTTATAAATGGCGACGTTAAGTGGCTAAGTATTAAGAATATAATATGGCATTTAAGTAGGTGAGTATTGGGGGTCTCGGATCAGATGAGATCCGAGCCCCCCCAATACTCACTCTAATCGAACAGATGTCATTATTCATATTGGTATATTTTCTTGAAATGATGTCTAGTTGTTGTATACAGAGCGATAATTAACACTTTATTGTGAACACACTGCAATAAAGAGCAAATTGCAGCTCTAAGAAAAGTAGTATTTATTTAATTACTGTACTAATTATGAAATGAATATCGCAATAATATAAGTATTAAAGAACATTTACTGTGGTGACATACACCACAGTAATTATGTTGAGAATATATTATCAAAGTTATATAACATGCATTCATCAATTCATTATAGTATTGTTTCATTTAAGCATTCAATAGTTCACAGTAAGCACGAATTGTCTATTCGACACATTCCAAACCCGATGGATAAATGCGCGCAGATGCTCTCCAATGTCTTCTTATATAGAATTTCAAATATACATACATACCTGTTACAATCTAGCTAGTAGTTAAAATATTATTTCGACTTGTTAATGTTGTAGTGTTATAAATGATAAATTAAGTTTCGTATTTAACTATTGTTGTAGGTACATAGCATACGTATTAGTTTCATTTATAATTACAACACAACATGTATGAGTTCTTTCGATAACAGATTAGATAACAGATTAGCATATAATAAGTAACAATTACACTTATGACTCTCACTCACTCATATGTTGTGTGGATGTAATTCTACGATTGCCTTGCTGGTCCAATGATATAAATTAGTGTGTGTGTGTGTGTGTGTGTGTGTGTGTGTGTGTGTGTGTGTGTGTGTGTATGTGGAAACGAATGGTATCGGGTTCGATTCTCCGACTAGAGCAAAGTGTTATTTAGTTTTCCTGATAGTTAGTCCTTAGAAGCAGGATGGAGTCTGGAAAATTGTCTGATAAAAATGATATTAGGCTCGCCCCTGATACGTGGTGGTTACATAAAACATACTTAGTGAAATATACACACCTCTACGTCTTCGGAATACAGGCACGGGGACTATATAATATGTACCTATGTATGCAGAGTTTACACAACACAAAATATTGAAATAAAAACAAAACAGTTTCAATTAACTACCATTTATTAGCAAATTCTACACAATAGAAATAAAACCACGGATTACTGGATTTTGTTTATTTACATCTTTTCATACAACTTATTTATAATTTCCTTTACACTTTTATAAATATCATCGTTAAATACACTCCCCACAACATGTTGAACACATACATTCGCAGTACAATCACACGGTGAATTTGTGAAATCTTCGGCATCGTATACTTGAATGCGTATTATTTTGCCTCGCGGGCCTTTCGAAGGTTTTTTTATATACGAATAGACGATATCATCTCCCCGTCTTTTATTATGGTTTTCATTGCTATTGCAGCTTCTAGGCGTCGTTTCTTCAAATTCAAATGGACGAAATTGTCGATCTCTTTCCAAATAATTCACCACTCGATTACGTAGAGTCTCTTCAACGGGGATAGGTGAGTATGAAGAATTCGTAATAAACACATCATTGGACTCCTGAAACAAATATAAATTCATTGTAAGATAATATATATATATATATATACATATATACATATATATATATATATATATATATATATATATATATATATATATATATATATATATATATATATATATATATATATGTGTGTGTATATGTATAAATAATAATAAAAGGTTTTAAATAAAATATTTTACTTACCGACATTATGCAGCAGGCGTGTAACTACGTACAAGTAATGTAAGTGATTTTTAGTCCCGTTTGTCGTCGCATTATATACTTTTTCTTATTTTTGACATTAAAGTTCAAAATATCCAACCATTTAGTTTCTGTTTTGCATAGAAACCTAAAACGAATATCGATTTCATGTTAGTGCCACGTGTCCCCATATATGGATATGAAGATCTAGTTCGCATCATCGTAAAATGAAACAATGCAGACGAGCGTAATAATACTGCGGTCGATATCAAGGTATCGAATATGTGATAATAAATAAGTTATAATCTTATGCAGCTATGTACATATCATGCATTGTTTAATGAATGTTTCTCAGCGTTTTAAACACTGTGTTTATAGCGCTCGTCTAGATTGTTTCTTTATAATTATACTACTTTTGTCTTCGACTTCATTCGCTCGAGAGATGATTTATTTTTAACGAAATCTACTTGTTTAAGTGTACAATATACTGCAACCGGCAATAACGCAAAAATGATGAAAATGAATGCTCAAACATTAAATTAATTGTTGTCTAGAAATAAATGCCTCGGTTGTCCAGAGGTAGCCTATGGGACTGCGCATCATGGGGTCCCAAGTTCGATTCTCAGGTCGGGAAAAGTGTGAACAAATTCATTGATTTCAAGCTAATTGTCTCTTTGGTATTGTACAATTTTCATTTCAAAGTATCATACGCATAATCATACAATATTATTTAGCGGGTCTTAGTCGCGATAATTTATTTATTTCAAGGCATAAATACCTCTGTCCCTCCGCCACCACAACCGTTGCAAGCCGGTAGAAACGTAGGAGAATAACAGAGGTATTTATGCCTTGAAATAAATAAATTATCGCGACTAAGACCCGCTATTAAATTTTTAGGAGCCCGCGTTAAATTTTTAGGAATAACGATAGATAAATTTTGTAATTGGAAAGCACACATAAGTGAATTGTGTAGTAAAGTACAAAGATTTGTTTTTGTTTTAAGCAGAATAACTCACATAGCTGGTATCGAAGCCGCTTTATATGCATATCATGGATATGTCTCATCAATTTTGCGCTATGGTATTATAATATGGGGAAACTCGGTTGATATCATCAATGTTTTCAGAGCTCAAAAAAAGTGTATCAGAGCAATAAATAAATCTCAACCGATGGAAAGTTGTGTTCCTCTTTTTAAAAATAATAAAATATTACCTCTCCCAGCTTTATATATTTTCGAAATCTGTATCTTTGTACACAAAAATATAAGCCTGTTTGAGACACATAATGAGGTTGTAATTAGGAAAAGTCGTAAAATGCGTAAATTATATGTACCCCAGCAAAGAATAGAACTTTTTTCTAGAAATGTTTATTGCATGGCAATACGCATTTATAACAAATTACCCGATTGTTTTAAAACATATAATCTAACTACATTTAAAAACAAATTATTTTGCTTCTTACTGGACAAATGTTATTACTCGACGAATGAGTTCTTATGTGAAAAATTTGACATGAAAATAAA
Source organism: Euclidia mi (assembly GCA_944739405.2). Lineage (NCBI taxonomy): Eukaryota > Metazoa > Arthropoda > Insecta > Lepidoptera > Erebidae > Euclidia > Euclidia mi. The sequence continues at coordinate 7,711,579 of OX123195.2, forward strand.
ATTGTAACTTGACATTATAAGAATATTTGACATTTTATACATTTATTTCTAATTATTTCAAACTTATTATGTAATCGATTATAATTGCATTCTTAATTTTAAAGCTAAATTATCTGACTATGTTGTTAAGTTTAAGATTTATACGCCGGAAACGGCAGAATATTATGGACATACCTATATAATTTTGTAACACCACTGTAACAACAATATTCTAACAAATAAATGGATTATTATTATTATTAAATAATATTGTATGATGTATACAAATCGCGAAAGTTTAAAATCGATCATACGCATAATATTACAAATACATATTACTATTAATGAGGAACCTGATGAGAGCGGATAACAGCATATAGAAATCTGTAGTCTCTGCCTACCCCTCTGGGAATCAGGCGTGAGTATATGTACATATTAGGTATTGAACCTAATGTACAAAGTTCAAGGCTTAGTACGCTGAACTTATTTTATACCATGTCAGCAATTTACAAATAAGGATATGCGTGACGTGATTCTACACCAATATTAACGCATGTGCAGCAAGCCTAGCCATCACTTCACTTCAGAAGACCTCAGTGCTCCTGAATTTCCTCATCAAGTTATTGTGAAACAAATTTGTAAGGACTCGAAATGTAAGTAACTTATTCTATTTACTCTATTCACTAATTTTATCTATTCACCCTATTCATTAATGTCATCTATTCACTCTATTCTCTTATCTCATCTATTCACTCTATTCATTAATTTCATCTATTCACTCATTCATATATTCACTCTATTCATTAATTTCATCTATTCACTCTATTCACTCATTCATCTATTCACTCTTTTCAATAATTTCATCTATTCTCTCTATTCAGTTATTTCATATATTCATTCTATTCGTTAGATTCATCTATTCATTCTATTCACTTATTTCATCTATTCTCTCTAATAATCTTATATATTAACTATATCGGTAATTTCACCTATTCGTTCCATTCATAATTTTATTTTATTTGCTCTAGTTATCATCTGCTCAGTGTGTATTTTACTATATTCATTAGTTTGGAGTACTAAACGAAACAAGTAATATATTTTCGTTAAGTAGTACCTCATTTCATGTTTCGACAGTCAGACTCTTATACATCTATCTACCTACGGTATCTTTTATAACCACTATTTATAACTTTCGACTTATACATTGCTCTTTATCTTTTCAGGTCGACTCAAACTGCAAGCCACCTTTTCTCATCTGATGACGAAACCGAGCAGCAACAGCAGCAGTTGAAGAGATCGAAAACCTCAACAAAGTTATCGATTCCGGCGAAGAGAACGATGGAAGGTCAGGCATCAAACACCGACGAGAAAAAGAAGAAAAAGAAGACTACAATCAACCCAATCTCCACTTGCATGAAACCTACAGCGCATGAACTGTTTGGCAGTGACAGCGATGATGATCAAGAAGACGTCGGCAACATACAGAGTAAAAAATTACAGCCACTACTTTCATGCTACACTCGTCGTGTGGCGAATGGTTTGTCTAGGCAAAGTGACGATAAGAAGCCGGGAAGATACTATATAGAATTAAAAATATATGACTGTAGCGAAATCGAGCGCGTAGCACCCATTAATCGTTGGAGGCATGCGATTTTATCAGTTAAAAATCGCACTGATGATAGCACGCCTGCTTGGCAACATTTAAAAGAGTTTTTAAATAAAACTTGCCAGGAATTTAAGAACCGGCCTCTAGATTTTGTTAGTACTTATTATTAGTTCTATTCCACTCTATTAATTTTATTTCTTTTAATTAAAATAATGGTAATTATTGTAATCGTTTCTAGATAAATATATATAAACATGTAACCATATCATATTTTTGTTTTGTTTTACAGTATCATCCTCGTCAACTCTTCAGAGGCAATACAATAATAATACAGAATTAATAAAATGTGATAAATGTCTAATTGAAATACCGATGAATAAAATCCGATATCATTTGAAAACGAATATGCATAAAAATAATAGTTTATTACGAACTGAATTTGAAAATATTTATATAATTGCAAGTGCTTTTAAAAAAAGAATTGTAACATATCGTTTAAATCCTGCACAAGGTGTTGACTATATCACTCCTGAAACATTCTTGTGTCAGAATAAAAGCGATATCCTGAAACTCTTGAATATGTCGTTAGTAAAAAATACATGTTTCAAGATAAATTTCGAATTATTTGCTTACTTTATATTACTAAAAACGGGTGAACAACAATTAAAATCATTTAATACAAAATATGAAATCGTTTGTAATAATACGAATATTAATGAAATGTACACGAATGTAATTGAACGTATAAAAAGTAAAATGTCAGATACAAATAAACAACTTGGTGCTGAAAAACTAATTTGTAAACCTAATTTAAAAAGTGTATCCATATTTTCTGAAAACTTTGTAGCTATTCAGCTAAAACCTGAAAAAATTGTGCTTGACAAACCAATATATATTGGTTTCACTGTTTTGGAATATGCAAAACTGCATCTTTATCAGTATCATTATAAAATGAAAGAAACATATATGAATAATATAAAGCTTTGTTACACAGACACTGATAGCCTACTTTACTTAATTTACACGAAAGATACTTACCAAGATATCAAAAATAATTTAAAAGATTTTGATACAAGTAATTTTGATTTAAATAACCCTTATTTAGCACCACAAGTAAATGCAAAAATACCTGGGCTTTTTAAAAATGAACTAGGTGGGGATATAATAAATGAGTTTACTGGCTTACGAGCAAAACTGTACAGTTTGATAGCCTCTAAAGTTCAAATTAAAAAAGCAAAAGGTATACCAAACTCGGTAACAAAAAGACTTAATATATCACATTATAATAGGACATTATTTAATAATGAAACTAAAGTGTGTGAAATGAACTTAATTAGATCAATTAAACATGAGCTGTATTCACAACAAGTAAGCAAACAGGTAATGAACAGAAATGATGATAAAAGATATATTCTCCCAAATCAGGTTGAAACATTGCCCTGGGGTCACTATGAAGTTTTGTTGTAATTATTAGAATATAAGTTAGCATTATTTGTTTTAAATATATAAATAAACGCATATTAATTTATCTGTGCATTTGTTATTTAATAACCATCTCAGAAGATAAACTGTATCCTTATATAATAGTATAAAAACACAGTCACTACTATCTTTCTCACATTTCACAATGAAGTTCGTTAAGCAACTCCAGACTTTACAGGTTAATAATATCAAATTAGAGGATCAGTCAAATGTTAAAGTGAAGCATAGTGTACTCTTACTTCATACTATCAGGTGTATAATATGCGGCCCGTCTAATTGTGGGAAGACTAACATAATGCTGAACTTAATATTACATGAAAATGGTCTCAAATTTCAAAACATTTATTTATACTCGAAGGCAACATTCCAACCGAAATACTGCTTTTAAAAAAAAGTTATGAATAGTATAGACGGTGCAAATTTTGTTTATTTACAATGATAATAAGAATGTAATACATCCTAATGATGCCTTAAAAAATTCCATAATGATTTTTGATGATGTCGCTTGCGAAAACCAAATAAATATTCGTAATTATTTCGCAATGGGGCGACACAAACAAATCGATTGTTTTTATTTATCACAAACGTACTCCAAAATACCAAAGCAACTAATACGTGATAATGTTAATCTTTTAATTATTTTAAAGCAAGACGATGTAAACCTAAAACATATATACATTGAACATGTAAATACGGATATGGAATGGTTTCAATTTAAAAAACTTTGTTCTATAGTATGGCAAGACCGGTTCGACTTTTTATTAATAAATAAAGACTGTGCACTTAATGAAGGTAGATACAGACAAGGCTTTGACGTATTTATAGACATATATATGGCCAGTGTTATAGAAAAGAAACATCATTAGAAATCTAGATTTTGTAAACAGCAGTTGGAATTAATCTTTAACGATTATGGATATTAATATTAAAGAGCAATTGGTAAATTCTATAGAAAGTATAAAGAATAAAGTAAAAATACTACAAAACGAAGAAGATGCAACTAGTTTGAAATTAAAGAAGGTTTTCAAACCAATAACTGATTCTTTGGAAACATTAACTAGCGTAAAAGATCCTGCGCAACCTACATTTAACATGTCTAAATGCAACAAGGATGAGATGGGAAGATGTAGCTCATCCCTGGATTATGAGAGCTTTAAAGAATTTATAGGAAATCGATCAGATAATGACATGGAATCATATAATTGTATAAATGACAATCAAGAAAATGAAACGTTAATGTCTCTTAATAAACAGGATATGATAGAAATTTATGACAACATTAATGTACCATTTGGGATACGAAGTGAAAACGAAAATCTTATGATGGGGAATTCTCAAGTAACATTTTCTTTTACAAATAAGGGTCAACGTTCATCAAAATCAATTATAGTCACAATAAATGACAAACATTATGAATTAACTCCTGGTCTAAAAGAGCTTTTGCTGCGCAATAAACCCGATCTCAATCTTGTTACTGAAATGGATAAAACTATCGATAAAAATATGCTTATCAGCACGAATGCACACAAACGAGATTTTAGTCCTAACGGTCAAATAAAAGGTGATAAAGGTTTAAAATATCGAGAAATTATTAAGCCTTTATTGTCGCAACTAAATAATACTCAAGTAGTAAAACCAAAAACCGGTGGCTCTTTGCCAAATCTGAAGACATATAAGAGCAATACAGATTATGTTTACTGGGATGACGCAAATGAACTAATCGATAGATTAAGACTATTAATTGCTTCAAAACATGCAGGTAATACGAATCATGATAATGAAATCTTATCTATTATAGAAGAGTTAAAAGAAGCTGGTATTATAAAAGAATAAAATGGTTGGCATAACAATATATACTTAGTTATGTAAAGAGTATCGATCATGAACGGTCATGGTGATATTGATTACAATCGAACAAAAAGAGTATCAACATCTCTTATTGAAATAAATTCTAACAATATTGAGAGTATAGATACTGTAATCAAAGCTAAATATGCTAAAGAACTTATTAAAATTGAAAATGAAATATTATTAACAGGCATTAAATTAAAACGATTAAACAACTTAATTGCAAGTTTAAATGAAAGAATAAAAGACATAGAAAAAAATACAGTTCTAAAAGAAATTGCAGGAAAGCTGAGCAAACATTATGAGCAAATTAGACGTAATAAATGAAATTCATAAAAACGCTAGAGTTAATTTTCCAAGAAGAAAGGTAATACTCAAAGATATTGATGATCTTTGGCAAGCAGATTTAATGGATATGCAAGCAATAGCAAAAGTAAACGCATGCCATAAATATATGTGGTGATAATAGATGTTTTTTCTAAATATGCATGGGCAATTCCGCTAAAATAAAAAAATAAGCATCATCAATAAAGCATAAGTGACGAAAGCATTTCAAACTTTAATTAAAAATGGACGTGTACCAAAAAATTTGCAGACCGATCATGGGAAGGAGTTTTATAATGATTGTTTTCAAAATATTGTAAAAAAGCATAACATCAATCATTATTCTACATATTTTACGAAAAAGGCTTCGATCGTTGAAAGATGTATTCGAACTTTAAAGAACAAACTATATAAGGCATTCAGTATCAATGGAAATTATAAATGGTTCAATGGTACATTGGACAAAACGTTACATTTATACAATAATACTGTTCATAGAACTGTAGGACAAACCCCAGCTTCAATAAATCATACAAATAAAAGCAATATATTACAAAGACACATTGACTTAGCTCAGTTTAGAAAAATAAAGTGCAAAAGATTTCGCATTGGAGATTATGTGAGAATAAGTAAATACAAAGCCTGTTTCGATAAAGGTTACTATCCTAACTGGTCGACAGAAATATTTAGGATTAAAAAAATACAAGACACAAATCCACCAACTTACTTAATTGAAGATAGCAGATGTCGACCTATACTAGGCGCATTTTATGCGCAAGAACTTCAAAAGACGTCTCATCCTGATGTATACCTCGTTGAAAAAGTTTTAAAACGAAAAGGATGTCAAGTTTATGTTAAATGGCTGGGTCTTCCGATGAGTGAAAATAGTTGGATCGATAAATCAAATGTATTATAAATTTCATAAAGTATATTTAAGCAATTACTCATGCTTTATTATTCATTTTAGTGTGGTTCTTAAAGCAACAAACACTTATATTATATAGAAAATAATACATATTATTATAGCAATGAAGAAAATACGAACTGCCTGTAAGAGTGACAAAACAACAAATTCTTTTGCATCTAGCAAACGTAAGAAACTAACGTCTGGACTTGGTTTAAAGAAAACATTAAAAAATGTTGTTTCTCATACCAAGAAACACATAAAAAAATTAAAACCTGCTTGTAAAAAAGCACTGATGAACATAGCATACACAACAGCTCAAGAATTTGTATCAGATTCATCTATAAAACTACCCAGAATTATACCAGTACCCAAAACTGGAGGATTTCTTCCATTAGTACCAATATTTGCTGGCTTATCTGCTGCTGGAAGTTTGGTCGGCGGTGCTGCAGGGATTGCAAAGGCTATAAATGAATTTAAAACAGCCAAGAAGCAATTGCAGGAATCACAACGTCACAACAAATGAATGGAAGCATTAATCATAGGAAAAGGATTACAACTTAAGCCTTACAAAGAAGGTTTCGGCATTTATGTTACGAAGAAAAAAAACTAATTTCTCGGCTACCTAAAAGAGCATTAACTAATATTGATATAATTAAGCATTCAACTAACATTCCATTTTTTCGAGGTGTATATATGAGGGATGAATTACCAGCTAAACCATTCCCAAAAGAATGTGGAGTGATTAATCTCGATTCTTCTAAAAACTCTGGTACTCATTGGGTAGCCTATGGTAAAAATAATGAGCATATCGAATATTTTGATAGCTATGGAAACTTAAAACCACCGAAAGAATTAATAAAATATTTAGGAAAAAGTATTCGATATAATTATGATAATGTACAGCAAGATCACTTGTATAATTGTGGACACTTGTGTATAAAATTTCTTTACTCATTTTGGAAAACAAATAAAATATGAACTTAATTAACTGTGTGCTTTATTAATCGTTATAAAGAAAACCCAAAATTTTTTATAGTGATATAAATGATTCATTCAGGATGTTTTATGTGCATTCTTTGAAAGTTGGTGATGAAAGATACATGTGGAGTCTGTTTACTTGCACAAACAAATATTTAGTAACTAGTTAAGGAAGATTATCATGTTTATCTACAATAAAACACGCTCTGTCAGAGGAAAAACGAACATTTCTGTTCCCATATTCAAAGAAAACAGACGTGTCAGTGTAATAAAAGTTAAAAGTATTTCCAAAGAAAATAAGAAATTTCTTCAAAATCTTGGATTTAAAGTTTAACATGCTTCAAATCACCGATAGCCCGCAACACGATAACTCTATTGAGAGTTATGAGATCCATAGTTATAATCCATATAATAATAGCTTCAAAGTAAATGATGAAATCAGAATTCCTATACAACAACAAGATTTATATTTGTTTCCATCCGGTAGCTCCGTTTATGTAGAAGGTTGTGTAAATGTATTTACGAAAGACTCTTCAGGAAAAATATTGAAAAAAGATATTAATTTTGTTAACAATCCCATATCATATCTATTCCAAGATATAAGGTATGAATTAAACGGTGTTGAAATAGATCGTATTAAGAATGCTGGTATAACAACAACGCTGAAATCATATATCTCTATTAATGAAGGTGAAAGTAAAGCAGCAACAGTTTGGGGGTGGAACCTAAATGGTTCGAAATTGAAAAATGGTAATTTCAGTATTATCATTCCATTGAACAAAATACTAGGATTTGCAGAAGATTATAACAAAGTAATCATAAACTGTAGACTTGAACTTATTTTGCAACGAAGCAGCTCTGCATTGAGCTGTGTGCTTATGGATAAAGACGATAACATAGAACTAGATATACATAAAATACAATGGCGTATGCCACATATAAAAGTTTCTGATCGTAATAAGTTGTTATTGCTTAAGAGTTTGGAGAGAGATCGTTCTATACAGATGGCTTTTAGAAATTGGGATTTATACGAATATCCATTATTACCCCAAACAACAAAGCGTTCCTGGTCGATTAAGACTACTTCTCAACTAGAGAAACCAAGGCATGTAATAATTGGTTTGCAAACTAATAGAAAAAATGATCATACTAAAAGTTCTTCCAAATTCGATCATTGTAATATAACTAATGTTAAATTATTTTTAAATTCGCAATATTATCCATATGATTCACTTAACCTTAACTTCAATGACAGTAAATACAGTATATTATACGAGATGTATGCTAATTTCCGTCAGTCATATTATAACCTGGGTACTGATCCGTTGCTTGACTTAAAACAATTCAAAGAAATAGCGCCACTTTTTGTGATCGATTGCTCAAGGCAAAACGATTCACTTAAAACTGGACCAGTTGATGTGCGGCTGGAATTAGAATGTTCCAAAGATTTTCCTGAAAATACATCTGCTTATTGTCTAATTATAAACGATCGTCTTTTCGAATACAAGCCATTAACCAATATCGTATGGAAATTATCATGAATGTTATTGTAGATGTACAAGGATTTAAAAGCGATCAAAATGAGTTTATTCCTAAAGAAATAGCAGTAATGTGTAATGGACCTATGCAAGTATTACTGATAAAGCCACCATTTCCGTTTTATGATTTATCAAAACAAGAACGTTTGCAAGTAATCTGGATTGAAAGAAACAGAGGAATACGCTGGCATGAAGGCTCAGTGCCATATTTCAACTATAAAACACACTTAGTAGATTTTTTAAAAGATAAGAATATGTTTACAAAAGGAGATGAAAAAGTTGAGTGGTTGAAAGACATTTTTGATAGTAATAATGTATATAATTTAGAAAGTAAAAATTGCCCAAGTTTATTAACATTATATAAAAAATATTCAAATTCATCTGATATTATGAGTTGTGTAAATCATAACAATATATGTGCCTTAAAAAATGTATTCTGTTTGAATAAGTGGTGTGTAGAAAATAATGTATTTTTAATTTAATCATTGCAAATAAATTGTATATCATATGCACTAGCTTCTGTGTTTTATTTTCCATCAATAGTGAAACCCCTCTACTATAATTTCGATAGCAATAATGTGGTACTCATTAAAGATTAGTTTTAAAATGAACTGTTGCAGAACTGTATCATACTAACAGCTCTGCAACGGATTCGAATGGTTTCTTGGTTTCAATCAGATGGAACAGACCGTTCGATACGTATTGACAGAATATTTAAGGAACAAGGATAAATGATTACCTATAACACTTAATTAGCATCATTATCATTCACAATGATGAAAGAACTTCATTCTGACTAATGACTTGCATTTTCTTGATTTCTGCTGGTAAGCGTACCTCAGTTTAATAATGACATCAATCCCAATATGAATAATGACATCTATTCGAATAGAGTGAGTATTGGGGGGCTCGGATCTCATCTGATCCGAGACCCCCAATACTCACCTACTCATTTAATATGAAAACGCGTTGCTATATCTTTATAAGCAGGCGAACCGACACGCCCAGTAGTTTGAGAAATGATTTATGCCTACTATTAAGGCTTATTGGCTCGTTAAGTATTTCATAGTTTAGCATACGTAGTCAGAGGTCAACATTATCCTAGCATTATGCCGGTTATATTCAGGCATTTCATATAGGCAGCGATAGCCTAGGGGAGATACCAACAGACTGCCATGCAGAGAGTATCGGGTTCGAATCCACGGCGGGCACCAATGACTTTTCGGAGTTATGTGCGTATTAAATTGTCAATTATCGCTTGCCCCGTGCCACAGAGAGCACGTTAAGCCGTCGGTCCCGGTTGTCATGAAGATCTTTGACAGTCGTTATAGGGCGTCAGTACCTTCTAAATAAACTGACACTAGTCTAAACCATGGAATATTGCTATCCCTTCGGGTTGCGGAGGTCAGACAGGCAGTCGCTCTGTGGAAAAGCTAATATTCAGCTATATTCGGTTAGACTAGTAAGCGGACCCCAGGTTGAAACTGGGATAACGCTAGGAGGGTTTGAGACTTCCATAACAGCCTTTCACAGTCCACTGCTGGACTTAGAGTGTAAAAGTGTCAAAAGTAAGTCAAATACGTATAGGAGGAATCGACCTACTATACCACGCTAACCAGATAGGTTTAATGTTGCGTTTACCATCTCATCGCAAGGATTTGCTCCGTGCATTTTCCTTAGTGGTTAGTTGGCGTGGTGATATTTTATATTCTTAATCCGCCACCATGCGGATATACTACGATTTTGCGATTTGAATACAGTAGCAAAAATTTGTGTGATATGCATGTGGATAATAAACTACGTTTGTGGTTACTAACTCTTTATAAGACTTTCATAGATCTTCAGGACAGTTTAGCTGAGCTAATATTCTGTTTAGCTGTTTTAGTAAGCGATTCTCGGGCTGCAAAGCGAATTTCTCTGATGCAACAGGGATAACGCTAGAACGATGATGAGATCTTCAGGAGATAGCCGATACTGGCTTGCTGTCCTCTCATAAAGGACGACATAGAGTGATTTTATTTGATCAGTTGCGAAAGAACAATGTTTAAATTGCGAATGTATAGTTTGTTTAAGTTGACTACTAAATGTACTACTAATAGCAAAAATATTAATTATTGTCAGATAACATTATCAATTACTTAATCAGTCATTTATGTCTTTCCCGGTTCTTGTCCCAGGATAAGAATCGTTAGGACATGTCGGAGGCGTTCAGGCGCTCTGAAAACTCCGACACTAGAGTTGGCCACACACTCACATGAAAAATAAATAAAACATCTATGAAGAATTTGGTTTTTATTAAATACCCTAATTTAGATACCTACATTATAATCATTACATAGTATAAAACAAAGTCTGTATTCTGGCTGTCTGTCCCTATGTATGCTTAAATCTTAAGAACTATGCAACGGTTTTTAATGCGGTTTTTTTAATAGATAGAATGATTTAAGGGAAAGGTTTAAATGTTATACAAGGTTATATAGCGGGTCTTACTCGCGATAAATCTTATATTTAAGTACGTACTAAAGGTCACAACAAGAAGTTCGATAAATTAAGGAACCGTAAGGAGAGGCAAGCCGGTAAAAATGGATACCCCGACAATCAGCAAACGGTAATTAATTTATCGGATTACGTTATTGATAGCACGACTCAAAGCGTACTGGCTAAAGGGTTAAATTACGCTTTAACACCTAAACGGATTCCGTACGAGAATGTCATAAGCAGCATCGAGGAGGTTATAACGTGCAACAAGTTACCGTCTAACGATGCGGATACACTTAGACAGGATGTTGCCGTTATTTTACGTAAATCGAAGCCCCCGAAACCCAATATCTCCACAGAAGAGCGTCTGTCACTAAAAACATTGCGTGATGACACGAACATTTTAGTGCTTAAAGCTGATAAGGGCAACGCCACTGTGGTGATGAATACTTGTGACTATGACAATAAAATAAGGAATCTGTTGAGTGATACACTTATATACAAACCTGTGTCTTATAACCCGACGGCCAGAGTAACAAAACGCATCAGGACTTTAATAAGGGACCACAAACACTTATTCACAGAAGATGATTATGAACGTCTACACAAACCTCAAATAGTGCAACCACCCAAAATATACGGTTTGCCCAAAGTTCATAAGATGGATGTACTTCTGCGACCAATAGTGAGCCAAATAAATTCAACCACATTCGGCTTGGCGAAACACATAAGCAAGGTACTGCAACCGTTAGTAGGTAAGACGGCATCTTTCGTCAAGGACTCTCGCCACTTTATTGACATCATCAAGAGCGTGACAATGGAACCAGACGAGGTGATGGTGAGTTTTGATGTGGAGTCACTATTTACCAATGTTCCAGTTCAAGATTGCCTTGAGGTCGTTGAGAGGAAGTTAAAGGAAAACGGTATATCTAAAGCATACACTGTTCTGCTAAAGAGTTGCTTAGAAGGAAACTACTTCTTATACAGAGGACAAAATTATCTCCAGATTGTCGGGGTGGCTATGGGTAGCCCAGTAGCACCGGTAATGGCTAATATCTGGATGGAGTACTTCGAAGAATCCATAGACATGCAGGCATCCAATGTGAAGCTATGGAAAAGGTACGTCGATGATGTATTCTGTATAATGAAGGGCAATAAGAAAGACGTAGAACAATTCGCACATAGATTAAACTCCATACATCCGAACATCAGATTTACATTTGAAATGGAGGTAGATAGATCGTTGTCCTTTCTTGACGTAAAAGTGACAGTTAAAGACAATGGTACCCTGGGATACACTGTATACAGAAAACCATCACACACACTGACAGGTATCTCAACGCGTTTTCGCATCATCACCCGCGACACTTGGCATCCGTTGTGACGTCCCTAGTGAACAGGGCGTATGACCTCTGTGACCCTGAACACTTAAACAGTGAGCTCTCACATGTTCAGGAGGTACTTAGACGTAACGGATACAAGAATGAGATACACCGTCTGAAGGGGAGGGACCGTAAACCTGAGGTGAGCAGGGTACCGGCTTACATGCCTTACCTAAAAAGAGTAACGGACAAAGTTGGAACAGTACTAAAGAAATACTCCATTAAGACTGTATATAGTCCGCTTTCCAAGATAGCACACAATCTGCGCAGCCCAAAGGATGTCATTCCTTTTCAGACACCTGGCGTCTACAAGGTCGATTGCAGTTGTGGTAGCTCCTATATCGGACAGACCAAGCGAACAATTGCGGAAAGGGTCAAGGAACATATCGCAGTAGTGAAAAATCGACAAGTAAATAAGTCCGCTATAGCTGAACATTTATTGGAGTCTGGACCAAACCACTGGATAGAACTACATCAACCACAGGTCTTGTCCACCGAACGTCACTATTACTCCAGGATAGTGCGTGAAGCGGTTGAAATAAAAAAACACAAGAATTTTAACCGGGAGGATGGATTTAGATTATCAACAACTTGGAATCCAGTCATAAATAAGGGTAAACACCGCCGTAATGATACAGCTCAACAGTGTTTAGACGTCATTAGTGTAGTGTGTCGAGGTACCGACAGTGCGGTTAAAAACAAAAATAAAAATCCAGTGAGGGTAGATGCCAAAACCCGCACAACACAAGGACGGCGCTGAGCTCACCAGTCCCGCCGCTACCACGGCTGAAGCAAGTCAGCCGAAACGTTGGCAAAAAACCGAGGTATTTATGCTTTAAATATAAGATTTATCGCGAGTAAGACCCGCTATATAACCTTGTATAATGTATACTAATCGCGAAAGTTTAAAAAGGTTTATATTTATAATTGATGCAGGCGAAGCCGCTGGCGACATCTAATAATTATTAAAATTGGTCTTTTATTGTGTTCGTGTTAAGAATATTATCAGGGGCATTGTATTAAAATAACTATACATCATTTCAGCTCGCTAGTGCTTATAGTTTCAACGTACCGTAAAACCGCAGATAGACAGGGTAGACGTGGCGAAACTGTGAGTGTTCCTTGTAGGTTACTACAAAATCCTAAAAAGGAAATATTGCAATATTAAAAAGTAACCAAAAAAAAGTTCTAATCACAAAAACAAACAGCCACAAAGCTAAGAAATCGTACCGTGTAACAATATCTTTCACTCGCTTACAAAGCTAGCAAAGAATCGAGAAGTGTACAAACTTAAGAAGTTAAAGCAGGCTACACACCCAACGACTAGCACACAATAGTTCGTCGTACCTGGGTGACGCGACAGCTGTCGCTTGCCGGATTAAAAAGTTTGTTCGTTCAACAGACCATTGATTCTTAGTATTTTGAGAAGTCTGTTTGATATTTTGGATGTCTGATATTTTGATCTTATCAGATTGAGTTGTGAGAATAAGGAATATTTGAAATTTTCTTTTGTATAGGTATTTGAAACGTAAGACAACAAATTATATGAAGAAGTGTTCTCCAGGAGGCATAATTCGAAGATGTTTAAATTACTTCAAATAGAATTTTACACCTATTCGTCGGTGACTGGAGAAGATTACGTAGACCATTTTGTGAACTTTATGAAATATTAGATACTAAAAATAAACATACTTGGACTAAAAGGTAAAATGAATGAAGGTAAATTTGACATGGCAAATTTGTTTTTGTCCATTCATCGGTAGTTTTACCGTCGACCTTATTGGTCGAAGGTTTTATCAAAGATAATACAGAGCCTAATATTAAAATTTAACCACTCTGAAGTATATTATGTATTTATGAAGTCAATCCAAACAAGACAAGTTAACAATTCAGAAGAAATCAATGATCCCTTCGCAAGATATTAGGAATATGCGTGCGAAATACGATATTTGTTACAGCACCCATTCCAAAAAGCCGGAACTTTGCATTAGGCAGACACTGTCATCGGATAGGATGGAGACGATATGTAATATTATATATCACATTAAAAATGCATGTAAGCAAATGTCATACATATGACATAATATTTTTGGTTGCTCTAGGTATAAAAAAATATTTTTGGACGCGATTTTACCAGCGTGATACCATGTGCTACTCTAATTTATTAGTTATATTACCAGAAATTTTCATTAAAATCCATTTAGTTGCTGTTGATGCCTGAAAGGGTAACAAACATCAGTACATCCATTTATCTATTCATTTTAACAAACTTTCATATTTATACGACACACTTTATACAACAGAAGCATGATGATCTACTACACACAATTTTGACTGGATTTAAATGTCATGAAAGTAAAATCAAACGAAGGTTTTGCCTATAATTACTTGACTTTTGGTTGCGTGTTGCATTTTAGGCTGTAAATATTCATGTGGTATTCGTTAAAAGTCATGCTCATCTGGTATACGGTAACACGTACAATGCAAACTTGCCAAACTTGCAGCAAGTTTAAATCAAACTTGCTAGTTTCACTGTGACAAACTTGCATGAAGTTGGTATTTCAAAGGATTTGGATGACGACGAGCACAGGTTGGTGGTCGGTCGAGGCAGGAAGTGCTCGACGACCAGCTGTTGTCGTACCACCAACCTGTGCCTTGTACCTGTGCAACCTTTGAAAAAGCAAACTTCATGCAAGTTTGATGCAAGTTTGTCACAGTGAAACTAGCAAGTTTGATTTAAACTTGCTGCAAGTTTGTTGCTATCTGGGGTACGAACAGTTTCAAATGATTCCGGTCCATCAAGTAGGTACGAATGTTCGCTCGGACGTACGACTCACTCGTATCTATGGTGAGCTTAGGTAGTGTTTGATAGATCGGGATTCTTTGCACGTATTCGTATGTGTTCGCACGACCGAATTTTGTACGAAAATGCATACAAACTAAGCGCGACCCAGGGAGACAACGCCTTTACTAAGAATACTTGTTATAATGCAGAGAATATTGAAACAATGTTTAAAGTTCAAATTAAATATTTTTATTTAGTAGATATTCACATACTTTTTGAGACTCTAGATACACTTTTCTATAGAACTCATTTGGAACGGTGCATCTAGCGATTCACGGAGAAGAATACGGCAAGGAATCTCATATATGCCAACATTCCTTTGTTTAAAAGTATTTATTCTTCTTAAACGGATCCAAAGGGCCTAGATAAGGAAAACTTGTTGTATCATTAAACTTTCTGGTTTATGTCACTCTATAATACTATAGATTGGTTACTGCTAGTCTATAGTAACCCTTAAGACACATATGTGACATACGCTCCACACAAAATATGTTAAATATCTAGTTACCGAATCGTTGGATAGATCAAATATTGAAACCAGCCTTATGCAGTCAGATAAAGATATTTCCCTCATTTTCCGCATACGACACGGACGTTCAATATGAGTACAGAAAACGGGTGCCGGGTCAAAACACCATTAAAACAATTTTTATTGCACCATAACGACCAAAGGCTCCATTGGACGCTATGGCTGGTTCATCGATTTGTACCATTATTGACACGAACAACCATATACGTCTGGATTGCCCGCTTTTATGGGTGATCTGGGATTAGATTCTTCCTTTAAATGTTATGCAATAAAATAAAGCCATAGGGTTATGTTTAAATAGATTATTGGCTATTTATGGACTTATTTATTTGATGCCCCTTGGGTTGAAGCGTGAGGTTTTGGGCTGGGTGAATACAATTTTATGAACCGACTTTGGAAGAAGTTATGGAGATAACTTAAGGTTAAGAAAACCACTGGAGAGTAGATTGTTTCTGAGAGTATTTACGACATTAATGTACAATTTTAAGTGTATTTTCAATGGCGGCCATAGATACCTATATAAGTTAGGTATTCTTTGGGTAAATAATATTTTAGCATAAGACTCAATTTAACTCAAGCCGACTTAAATTATGATTTTGGAGCTTGGCTAAATAAACTTGTAAGTGTAATTTTGGATAAGTTTTCGGGTTCGACAATATTATGATATTGATGTGTCTTTGACAAAACTGTCACTCAAGTCTCGTCCTATTGGATCTTCTAGACACTAGTGAGTTCTTATTTTCCATATCGAGCTCATCTGGTGCTATAGGTATACACAATATACGCTATAAATATGTTTGAATTAATTACATGACAGGATTTCATTATTCAATGTAGATGTCGGCTAATAACTATTGCTTCTGTGTGGTAAGAACTACTGCTTAAAGTGCCTTTGGCATAAAATACACTAGTGTCTTGTTTATTATTAATATTTATATATTCATGACTTTAAAAAAATTCTGACGTAATTCCAGCTATCATCTTTCATCAAGTGAACCAAATATTGCGTACTACAGCTTACTTAATATGTATAAACATACAGAAGTGTAGTGTGTGTAGTGTTGCTGGGGCTCACGTCTCCTTTATGATTGACCTGGGTTATAGCTTATGGCCTATTCGTGTGTTTTACCTTTATTTTGTTAGAAACTTATAAGTTCACAAATAGTGACGAGTTTTTTCGGTATAGGGCAATGGGTAAATCTAAACCTGTACAGGTTCAATTATGAAAATTTTCTATAAGTTGTGAAATGAAGTAAAATAAAAATTAATCGATGCATTATTTAATGCAACTTTCATAATTGCATAGAAAGATAGTATATTGGACTAGACATCAAAATTTTGAAACGAATAAAATATGATATTTCCAATTTAGCTCTTGAGGGAATTACAAGACGTAATGACGTAAGTTTAATTTGTATATGAAATAAACATGGAGAACGAGCTATGCCGACCGCTAGTACTTTCCGTATTTCTTTTGTCATGAGTTACAAAAATATCGCCATCTAAAGCAGGTCAAGAGCCTTACAATCACTTCACAGAGTTACAACAAAACCGGATACAAAGCAGTCTTCCAAAAATCGTGTCAAAGATCTTCAGATATTAAAGTGTATAGCAAATACGGGATGCAGAGCGTCAATTACACAGAGTGTGGTGACAATGCGCACTTGTACCTCGAGATGAAAGCTTCAAATCGATTGCACTTGTGTTGAGAGAAAACTTAGGATCATCTCAAATATTATGTTGATGAAAGGAAATGAAATAATACGGAGCGTGTTAACATCCATGCTTTAATCATCGCAGCTAGTTTCAAGGCTATCCTAGCCAGTGTAAAATATACTTATGTTTATATAACGCGTATATTTTGCATAATTATCTGAATGGACTGCCTCGTTGGTCTCACGGCATAAATGTGCGCGTGGGATTGGGAGGTCTCGGGTTCGATTCCCGGGTCGGGCAAAGTTGGGTTTTTCCGTTAGGAAATTCTCAGTAGCAGCACGGATTCTGGTAATGTGCCCGGTACGGCAATAGGCTCGCCCCCTATTACGTGGGACCTAAAAATTCATGGTGAAATGTGGGTGTAATATTACACCTCTGCCTACCCTTTCGGAGATACAGGGGTGAGTATATAAAAAAATAAAAATATATATCTGAAAATAAACATTAAGTCCTTAATCCGGTGACCATGGATGGTATAATCCACGCCAAAACGATACGGACCAAATATAAGGTACTAGATGTGCCTGCGATTACACGCGCGTAATTAAAGTCTACTACTCTGTTCCCGTGGCTGATAGCCTGATGTTATATAGCCTTCCTCGATAAATGGGCTATCTATCACTGAAATAATTTTTCTAATCGGACCAGTAGTTCCTGAGATTAGCGCGTTCAAGCAAGCAAACAGCTTTATATATTAGTATTAGATATTATTATATATAGTGGGTGTAATATTACACCACTGCCTACCTCTTCGGGGAAACAGGCGAGAGTCATTTAAAACAAAAAACAAAAATAATTTTATATTAGATTAGATTTTACATCCATTTCCAGTTGGTTACGCGATATATACCCATGATATAACGTGACAAGTCACGATAGTTTAAATGTATGCATATTTTTATTATTTATAATATTATTATAATTATGAAAGTTGACTTGTTTGTGCATTCAGTTTTATAAATAAAACGTTTCAACCACATATTAATTGCGGTTCGAACAAAATATTAGGGCGGTTTCAGAAAAGCGTATTTTTCTGCATGTATACGACCTTTTCAGCATACGCGCTTACACGCGCGCTACATTACGCGCTTCAAAAAACTAGACTCACGTAAATAGGCGTGTTCACTCGAACCGGTAGTGATGTCTTGTCTGTGTCAACATGGATTCTGACGGCTCGCGGTTATACGAGCTTAGAAACGCGTCAACGCTCGTACGAGTTGCGAGTGTGCCAAAAGGTGCACCTATATGCGCCTACATGCGCTTCCAAAAACGAGCTTATATGTGCGTATAAAACGCTAATCCTAAACCGCCCTTATCTTATGAATGGAACTAGACTTACAATTTCATTAAGAGATATTTCAAAGTCAATACGATAGGCACTACAATAAATACAGCCTTTTCTCTGAAAATAAATACATACTTACTTATGTTTTTTTACTCGCAGCCTAGTTCATCTTTTCTTAAAAATACAAATGATTGTTATTTTTACGTTTGATTGACGTTCAGAGATGTGATATTAAATTACGCGAACATGTATTTGATTTATTTTCTCTTAGTTTCAATAGCGGATTGTAAATCATAAAATAAAAAGTTGCAGTCTTTAACAATGACAGTTTGTTTTAGGTTATGACGCTCCTCTTACGTACATTAAAATATTATTTTGACCTTTAGATATTGATTTCGAGCTGTTATTTTTAATAATACTGGTTGTGTATTGATTGTTATATTCAATATCCCTATGTAGCACAAAATGTTTTGCTATTTAAATATCTACAATTCATAAAATTGTATAAAACACATATTCGGCAATAGACATGATGGTATATGTTCTACACTTTTGGGAATACAGACTCTCAAAGTTATCCAGTAACGTCTGCAAATTTGAGAAATTCATTTGATAAATATTTTCTGAAGGCAAACCAACCAACATTTTTTCACTGTGCGTTATTTTAATTTGTAAAACGTAGTCCTTCAATGTCGTGGGGTGAATGCTCGCAATCACTCGAAAAGGATTGTGTCTGAATATTTGATTTCAATCGCACATTGCAAGGTCGTCGGTACGTCATAGCTGATGAACAGATTTTTACATGAAGGAGTGAAGTGCAAGTCTAGAAATATTTTATGCGTAAGTACGAATAAATTGTAAATAGAACTACAGTGTTTGCATTTAATTTCGTGCTGCTATGGAGTGAAATACTTGGCTTATAAGATTAAAATCTAATAAAAAATATCTTAAAATCTAAGTTCATGAGAAATCTGTTTCTAGCTATGGCATCAGCATTTTCATAATCATTAAAATACACTTATCTCTTAAGCTTGAATATAAAATACTAGCTGAGCACAACAAACAAATAAGCAAAATTTTCAGCTTTATAGATTTTCTTGGAGTCATTAATTTGAGTATAATGCAAACTTTGAATTCTGTTACGTAGTTTTTTATTATACTTAACAATTTGACAATAAAATTATAGTAAAGTCTAGTATAGTATTCATGTGGAACCAAAATTAAACTAAAGAAAGGTAATATTTTTTTGAGTCTTTCAACTTTGCACTTAGGGCGGTTTCAGATTAGCGTATTTTTCTGCGCGTATACAGTCGTTTCAGCATACGCGCTTACACGCGCGCTAAATTCGGTAGTGATATCGTGTCAGTGTCAATATAGATTCTGACGGCTAACGGTTATACGCACTTAGAAGCGCGTCGACGCTCGTACGAGTTGCGTGTGTGCCAAAAGGCGCGCTTATACGTGCGTACATGCGCTTCCAAAAACGAACTTATACGTGCGTATAAAACGCAAATCTGAAACCACCCCTACTGCTTTAAAGCAATAAAACATGCTGTTATAGTTTTTAATTTAAATATGTTTGAGGGTAATTAGGAAGTAGTAGTTTTTGCTTTCAGCTTTGCACGCGTGTTTCGTCGAGTGGGGTCAAGACAAGAGATCATGTGCTATTATGTTGTATGAGCTATATTGATGCAAAGTTTTATCAAAATACGTACAGTAATTTTACTTAAAAATGTAACGGACATTCGTTCATCCCCACAATTTTTTGCGTTTATAATAAAAGTAAAATTATACAGAATAAAACTTGAATGTTTACCGATAAATAAATTATGTAAACTTGACACCAACTTTATGTACTTAAACTTTACTACCTTACTATTAATATTGCTGTCAGCCTTACTTCTCTCTTGTTTCTAATAAAATTGTCAAGTTGGGTTAAAATGTTTGCTAGTGTGAAAAGTTAAAGTCTAAGTTTACTATGACAAAATTCAATAGTACCTATAAAAAGAAATGATTAAACATTACGATAAAATATATTTTTGTGTAATTTGTTTGTGTTAAAGAGTAACAAACGCCCATCCTTCCTTACAAACTGCTGTGTTTAAAACAACAGTAAGTAAGAAACTAAACTTATTTAATGTTATAAACCCTGTATGTTATAAAATATATATTCTTTCATAATATTCAATGATAAAAAAATATGCACAATGCTCCATACTAATATTATAAATGCGAATGTGTGCTCAATTTTTGTTTGTCTCACGTCCCCCCGGAGTGATTTTCAGGTGTGATTTTTGTGTTTGGAAATATTTAAGAGGTCGAGGGGTGTCATAAACTTCTATGGCGATAAAATATGTCGCGGTAATCGATACGGGCAGTGAAACACACTGCTGAGCCATAAGTATGTGTATTAAAAGAAGGTAGATGCGCAGTATCTCTTTACTTTTCTGTGCCACATTTGAATTACTGGTAATAACACAGGCGTTAATATATTACTCAAACCCAACGAACAATATATGGCGGCATAAAATTACAAAATTTTATCCTTTTGACTAGAAAACTATGTCTCATAAGTGAATTAAGTTTATCAAATCAAAAGTTGCTTGCCCTCCGGAGCTGCACACTGCCTTTGTTTTTAACCGACTTCGAAAAAAGGAGGAGGTTAACAATTCGTCGGAATCTTTTTTTTTTTATGTATGTTCCCCGATTTCTCTAAGACGCCTGGACCGATTTCTAAAATTCTTGTTTTGATTGAAAGAGTATATCTCCTAGTTGGTCCCATGATCATCAAGTCAGGATATGATCATGGAGTCCTGAAATATCGAAGGAAATCTTTAAATTTTATAAGCACACTTGTAGCGAATTGACGATAACAACCAAATGCCGTCGAGTTTGGGCTCGTTTGAGTCGTATTTACATAGACTTTGATGCTGGATGATTTCCATGGTCTGATGATAGAGTTGGAAGGTAACCATGAGATCTTTGTGATACAATAACCCAATCTCATCGAGTTTAGGGTTGTTTGATTCGTCTTTACATGTACTTTGGTACTGGATGTTTTGCAGGGTCTGATAATGGAGCAGGAAGGTGGCCATGGGATCTTTGTAATACAATGACGCAATCCCATTGAGTTTGAGCTCGTTTGATTCGTCTTTACATGGACTTTAGTGTCGTTTAAGTCGTCTTTACATAGACTTTGATGCTGGATGATTTCCATGGTCTGATGATAGAGTTGGAAGGTAACCATGAGATCTTTGTGATACAATAACCCAATCTCATCTAGTTTAGGGTTGTTTGATTCGTCTTTACATGGACTTTGGTACTGGATGTTTTGCAGAGTCTGATGATGGAGCAGGAAAGTGGCCGTGGGATCTTTGTAATACAATAACGTAATCTCATCGTGTTTAGGCTCATTTGTTTTATCTTGGCAAACACTTTGGTATTGGATGATTTCCGGGATCTGATGATGGAACTGAAACGAACGTGTTTAGGCTAGTTAGTTGATAACAAAAAAAATACTTCAAATTGCCAGAAAGGTACAGGTCTACATTTTAGAATTGAAGCACGTAAAGAAGGCCTCCCCATCATTTACCACCTACACTATCCTATGTACCTAATTACCACCTATTACTATTTTTTATTAGTATACCACTAAAAAGCAAAAAATAAAAATTATTTTTAAATAAAAAGAAACCGACTTCAAAAAACACTAAGGAACTAAAAAACAAAAAATAATTGGTTTTGGAGGAAACATTTTTGGAGTCGGTGCCAAGCACTTACGCAAAAAGTTACTAAATTACAAACTACCTATTCTATCAACAACAAAAGTTGTATAAAAATGTGTAGAGGTTTTATAGTCAGATCAGAAATACTTGGCTTGGCACCGACTCCAAAAATGTTTCCTCCAAAACCAATTATTTTTTGTTTTTTAGTTCCTTAGTGTTTTTTGAAGTCGGTTTCTTTTTATTTAAAAATAATTTTTATATTTGCATCAAGTTATATTACTCAAACTTTACCTTAATGAGAAAGGAATGCAATTAGTGCAATTTACGTACTTATGTTTATTTCCATAATATAAAAACGCGAGTTTGTTTACTTTAAAGGTTACTTATTTATTTATAAACTAAGTAACCTTTCTGAAATTATATACAAACTTCAGTACCAAAAATCACACGAAACAATCTCCAAAGATAATCGCATGTCAATCAAAACGTAACTATTTCTGCACAGTCACGTGGCATCACAAGTTACGTCCCACGGCACGGTATTGAATATCGTGACTTATCATTTACACGGTACGGCGATCGCATTCACGTTTCGGAGTAAGCTATTTCGTTAAAGGTGAAACTATCACTGGAATGACGTCGAACTTTTATAATTATTATGATTTGGGGGAGATTACATAGTACTGTGTTTATGTTACCCGAGATTCGAGGAAAAATGGTTGGTTGGTTGTGCGAGGATTGCTTGTATTGGCAATATGTTGTAAAATGGTGATACTTCTATTATAGTAGGGTGTTTAAATGTATGTATAAATTTCATGGCGAAATGTGGGTGTAATATTACACCTCGGTCTACCCCTTCGGGGTTACAAGCGCGAGTCTATATATAAAAAATATTAAACAAACTCATAGAAGGTTCTCACCTTGCTGCAAAATGGCGGTAATGGGTGAGATTAGTGAGAGTTTGATTAGTGGATACTCTCACTTATTTCATTTTTTCACTCGGCCTATACTATTATTCGATATTGTCTTTTAGTCCCAAAATTCACACATGCCTTAAGATCTTCCCAACTTTGGAAAAATATGCACTTTTAGAACAAGTCGACAAAATTATCCAAAGTAATTTAAAGAGAATATTAAATGTGGACTTGGACGACCGAGCCTGGCTACAAGCGTCATTGCCTATACGTCTGGGTGGGCTCAGTGTACGCAAAATTTCTAGTGTCAGTTTACCGGCCTTTCTATCTTCGGTTCACAGCACGGAAGAGTTAACTAGGAAAATTTTATCACCTACACTAGTTAACTCAGAAGTGCTGTGCAAAACCGAAGCTGTAAACGCCTGGAAAATGGCTTGTCCAAGCGCTGATTTGCCTACCAACCTATTCTTCCAAAGACAGTGGGACGCGCCGCTTTGTGATATTGTAAGGAAAAGTCTTTTAGATACAACTTTTAATGTTGCAGAGCGTGCTCGCTTGCTGGCTGTGGGAGAATGGGAATCGGGTCTGTGGCTTCAGGCACTACCATCGTCCAACACTGGAACCATGTTGAACGATGAGACGTTCCGTATCACCACTTGTCTTCGCTTAGGTGCTCCGTGTGTTTCTCCGCATCGATGTCATTGTGGAAAAGACGTCGATAGCCTCGGACACCTTGCAGCATGGGCTATCTTGCAGCAGAAGCGCTTGTAGAATTCCCCGTCACGCCCATCTGAATGACATAATTCGTCGTGCTCTTGTCGCGTCTGGCGTACCAGCTGTACTTGAACCAAATGGTTTGGTACGCGACGACGGTAAGAGACCTGATGGTATGTCATTGTTGCCTTGGAAAATGGGTAGGCCTTTGGTGTGGGACGCAACCTGCGTAGACACCCTCGCGCCATCACATGTTCCAAGCACGGGAGGCCATGCTGGCGCTGCTGCTGCAACTGCGGAAACCCTCAAACGGCGCAAATACAGTAATTTAGTGACTAATTACGTGTTTGAGCCGTTTGGGGTGGAAACGCTAGGCTCATGGGGTCCGAGCGCTCGTTCACTGTTCCGGGAAATTTCGAAACGTTTAATCGACGTCTCACGTGACCAGAAGGCTGGTTTATTCTTTGCTCAGAGAATCAGCATTGCCATCCAGCGTGGCAATGCTGCCAGCCTTCTGGGCACGTTACCCGATGACATTGATGCGGAGGCATTTTACGACGCCTAAACCGTGTAAATATTTTGAATTTCGAATTTCTTTTAACGTTTTTTTTGTACATATACTACGTAGACATTAAGATTAGATTAAGCTTCATGTAGATTATAAAATTATGTTTATTTAATGTTTAATTATAACTATGTACATACATAAATAACAGTACACTTTTCATTTTAAAATAATTTTGATTAAGAAAGTTCAAATATTTTCTATCCTATAAAAACAATACTTGTCAAAAATACCAAGTCTCGCGACCGTCAAAAGTTGTGGGATCCTTGTAATACCAAGTCGGTTAATTAAAATTCTTTAATGTTTTAAATAAATATATTGGCTCGGCCATCGCATGAAAACACAATATATCTCATAAGTAATATATGTATAACTAAGATTGTTAAATGCGATTGCCAAGTCAATATATTTATTTCAAACCTTAAAGATTTTTAATTAACCGACTTTATTTACTATTACAAGGATCTCACAACTTTTTACGGTCGCGAGACTTGGTATTTTTGACAAGTATTGTTTTTATAGGATCTCATTTCCTTTTGTAGATAGTCTTACTTTTGTCCTTTCCGGTACCTTCTACTTCTTGTACACCAACAACGAATTTTCTTATTTAAAGCTCTAACTGCAAATGTAATTTTGTAATCCTTTATATTTATATGGGATTACAAAGTTATTTATGCAGTTAATGTATTTCGAAAACTGGACAGAAATTGAAAAATATTTTAATTTTCCATTGATTCATATACTAAACACTAATCGTATTCTAAATTTTAAGCTTCTATGTCTGCTAGAAGTGCCTTAGACTTTTGATGATCGGTCAGTGAGTGACAAAATTAAGAATTTTGACTCGTTGTAATTCTTAAACTACTAGTTCAAATTGAATGAATTTTGAAATACACCATGCTTATACAATGCCTGCATGGCAACTAAAAAAACAGGCTTCTAGTTTTATCCACAACGAAGTTATAGAGGGTCAAAATGGCCTGAATTGCTTTGAGAAACGGATGGTACTGCTGTGCCGCTTTTTTGCTCGACTTGGTGGGGGCACTTCCGTGCCCCCAGATAAATATCGATGTACATAATTAAGTATCGAGGGGTAGTGCCATGCTTGTAAAGACTTGAATGTTTTGGTTCTATCAGGTTGGTATCAATACCTATCACTGCTTACTAGATGCATGGAACAGTTATACAACACAAGTTATTCAAACTTTTAAGATATTCGTCTAATCAGTGCATGTCAAACTGGCTAACATTCTGAAACTGTTAAATTACACTTACGTGAATTATCCTGGTAATATAAGCATGGACGTATGTATCTCTTAAAATCAAAAGGCCAGTCACCTGTCATGTCCAATGAAAACTTTCTAATTAACTCTTGACGACGATGCTTCAATTAGTTTTATTCCACTTTTCGTGAATACATTAAACTATGTTTTCATGTAATTGTTGGTGTGGTCGCATTCCTTTATTATATTTATGAAGTTGTAATATTTATTTTTATTAATTACATTAGTAAGTTTCTGTTAAAACTTTACACTTAAATGCCTTACTGCACTGTAACTGGGCATCTTTAAATAGGAAAAAGTTCCATTTTTTACAAAGAAAATGACTGTGACCGCTTTGAATTCAGTTGTAATAAGTTCAACAAGCAATCATACTGCACACTATCTGAGCTCAATTCTCTCACCAAATGTCATTTTCCCGTAGCTGTGAAAGGATTGCAAGTCACAAACTATTTCAGATACAAAAACAAATTCATACTGTATCTGGCGTCACAACAATCCGAATTTCTGCTGACGAAACATCGTTCAAAGAAAACTCTAAAAATTCGCATCACTGTCGCGCCCATTCGGAACTGTCGCATCATCTATCAACAAAATATACGATCTAGCTCGTTTCACGTTCCTATTTCAAACTAATCTGCAGACACCAAAGCATCCAGGTCAGTGTAATGGATTGTTTAAAGGAAAAACTCGTTCCGAATTTGGTACAAAAGAACTCAAAAGAATGTTAAGGAACGATCTCTTTTTAGAAGGAAAACTTGGTGAAGGAAAAAGCGATCAGTACGGACAACAAAGGATTGGAACAAAAAAGAGGAAAATTTGTAGAAGATCACGATAAAAGTCAGCGGTTGTGAATAGGGATTGTTACGTTTTGATCGTGTGGTAATGTGATTGGGGTAATATTTATTGATCGGTTTTTGTTACGAGCCGAATTTTGAACATGACTATGATTAATTATTTTGTTCGCGGTGTAAGGCCCCTGTTGAGATAATAAATTTGTTTTAGGAAAGGTAACGTATAGTCTGGTCAATTTAGACATAAAAATAGTGGTCAAATAACAATAATTGCCGGAGAGCCAAATATTGGTGGAGAGCTAGGGTTTACCACTACAAATAAAGTTTTAAAAATCCCCATCGATCCTATGTGTGCTTCAAAAGTTATTTGGGGTCAAATGTCAAAATTTTTGGTTTTTTGAATTTTTCTCGAAAACATTAAGTTTTATTAAAATAAAACCTGAAACAAAGCTGTAGATCTTAAAATTCTCTACAAAAATGGTACAATGATTTTTTTCCTAAGTGTTACCATTCCTGACAATGGCAATTTTTGTTATTTCAAATGTCTATATTGACCGGACTAATAGATGTAGTCTGAAAACGTAGGTATTCCACAAAATAAATTTTGGTTTTTGCATTATTTTTTACTTGATTCTTGCCAATCAGTCTCTAGGACATCGTGTTTGGTATTTCTCTTCGTGCAGAGAAAAAACACAATCATGTTCAAACATAATTATTTGCGCATAAGTGAATACTTCAATTCAGGTAACACCAGGCAACCCTTGCTCTTCTTACAGTTATTTCTTGGCGTGAGGTGAGGTTTGATCTTTAGTTATCAGAGAGTTTCAGTGTTGACAACCTTTTCCTACTAGTGGTCCTTTAGTAGTGGTGGGTTTTCTCTTTCCTCCATAATGATGCAATCAATTGTCGCCAAGTAAGAACAGATCCAGTTATTGATTTGTAACAAAATTATCATTGATATTCAAATCGCTAAACTATTGAAGTAGAAAAATCATGAGAGTTGTAAATAGATAAATACTTTAAGAAAAATTGGTAGCAGATTCATTGGAGGAACCTAAGCCTGCATAATTATACGGATTCTTTGTCAGTTGTTATCTATGATCACTACTACTAGCTGAACATGTATTTAACTACAATGTCTTAAGATATCTATCTATCTATCGATCGTCACGCCAGTCTCCTATTGGAATAGGCAGATACTATGGAACGCCAAATGCTCCGGTTCAAACACACCTCTTTCGCCTCCTCGACATTAATTAAGATATTTTCCCACAATATTTCAAAGTTGTGATTTTTTTTTTACATCTCCCGCACTAGGAATAAATCTTTTGTCGCGGGGGACTTTACAAACAGACACAATGATACCCAGACCCGAAACAAAATTTTATGGATCACACAAAGTGTTATCTCGTGTGTGAATTGCACCCACAACACTCGGCTTATATTACTTAAACTACTGCCTAATTAATTGTGAATTTCCAAATAGGGTAAAAGTATAAAAAACTAAATCTAAAAATATCATTAAAATCTGGTCACCACCACTCCAACCTTGACCTAATTGCAGCGAAAGTCACAAGTAAATTAATTTAATTATATTATTGGTCACGTCAGGTGACATAATATCTTTGGGGTAATAATAACTGACATATGTCTCGTTCTGTCACGACCTCACGACGAACTTTGACATCGCGAACACACAACTTAAACATGTGCGCACGTACATACCTAGTGCTGTGTGTCTACAAATATTGAATGAAGCGTTTTGCTACGAAACGTTAACGTTAGGCTTTTTAAAAGACAGCAAGAAGTTAATCTGTGTGTGTAAGTAAAAAACATAATGCGAATAGAGGTTCTATTGCTTCTTATACAACTGCATCATATCTGTATTTCTCACAACACTCCATTCAATTTGCCAATCTTATACCTTCATAGATCTTCTGTCCGAAAGTATACTATGATATACAGCCGGTTATCATGATATATGTCAAACATTGATAAATATATCGGGCGGTATCGGAATAAATTCGTGGCAGGATAATGACCGCCATTTGGCTAGATTCATCACGTGCAAAACCGCACTGCCTCGCACAGCTTTCTGCTGATACGCACGGGTATATAAAATGGACATTATATTAACTAGAATATTTTTAATGGCAGCCTAACCTGTCCCACTGCAGGGCAAAGCTCTCCTTACCCTCTTCCACCTTTTCTATCGAGAGCTTTTATTATCAACTCTTTATTATATAGTATTAGATCATTTTGCCACCTAACCTTTCGTCTGCCGCGAGGCCTCTTTCGATCAGGGACCCACAAAGTGGTAGTTTTAGCCCAAAGATCGTCAGACATAAGACAGATTTGACCGACCCAGTCATCTTGCCCGCTTTTTGGAACAAATCTGCGATTTGTGTTTTTGAGCGCAGTGAAGTTTTTTTATTAGAATATAGAAAATATTTAATATTATTTTGCAAATGTTTTTACACCCACCTGTAGCTAAATATGATTCAGTTGAATAAAGCGTCATTGAGATTTTTCTTTCAGAACCTATTGGGAAAATATTAACATGGTATATATTTTTGAGGTACGTTTAATTAATAAAAATAGCTTATTTTTTTATTATTAAAACCAAAATAGCTGGCGGTCGGACTATTTCAATTTGAAATAAATAAAACAGCGTTAAATGAAGCAGATCTTCAATGGTTCAAACAGATCGCTGTTTGAACCATTGAAGATCTGCTTCATTTAACGCTGTTTTATTTATGTAGGTGTAAATTAATAGACATGGACGGTAAAGGAAGTTATTCAGTCACACACTCACGTTCTTATTTAGTAAAATGTAGTCTTTATAACATACACTCAACAGAAACTATCATTTGTGCTTTTGGCGATCAATAGCCAACATCTTTAAATTTTACCAACCTATTAAGTGACAGAGTTACCACACAGGGCGTGCTTATGTGGTTAAAAAGCAAAGTCATACAGAAATTTTGAAACATAACAAAAGTTTGAACATAACCCACAAAACATCAAACATTTGGAGCATAACATTTTGCCACTCAATTTTCAATTTACGGCCAGTTTTAATATTCGATCTTTCAATGGATTTAAAGATTTGAGAAACATATTTGACATAAACGCCATACAAACTATGTCAAATATGTATCTCTAATCTCCAAATCCATGGATTGATCGGATATCGCATTTAGCGGTTAGTTGAACATTTCTCTCATAGATCACATGACCCGCTAACCTGCCAGTGACTGTGATTGATGTGGAACCTACAACACTGGCAGCTCTTATGGGATATTGTGACCACACAGCCTATGAATCTTGGTCATCGCGAGTATTTTCATATGCACGATACACTGGACATTCGTAACTGTCGTGTCAGATGGGACCGTCGCGAATGTGTGATAGGTTCTTGACAATATGTTTCATTTTGACAAGGGCCACTTTATGTCTGACGATTTTGTGTGATTCGGAAATCGTAGGTTGCTTATATGTATCAAAATGTAAAATACATGGAGGCATTCAAACTGACTTTTAAACTTTCGGGTTCATTGACTATATGTCGCGGTTATTGCGTGATTTGGCTTCCCGTTTATAATATGTCGCTAAGTGAAGCAACGCTCGCACAGGTCGCACTTGTATCGCTGACTGCGTGTTGCATTTACATCAGATCGCTGCCGTGCTTCGGAGGGTACGTAAAGCTGTCCCAACACAGGAATTGTTAGGCTAAATTGGAAGATTTTGTTCGGTCTCAAATCTCCGACACCAGGCAAACAAGAAAAGAAAGATAGACTGTTTAATCAAAATGTTAATCGAGATATACACACCGCACCGTAGTTTTGCGGTGCCGATATTTTGATACAATTGGAAGCTAGTGAAGCACGGATGCACTGATTTGGATTTGATGAGTTCAAAATGACAATAAAAATTGTGGTAGTAGTGAATGCAATGAACGAGCGAGAAGGGGGCTTCACGTGAATCTAAAACGGTTTAATAAGAGTCTAGAAAAATAAAACTTCTAGTGCGAACGCTACTAAATTGAGTCATATTTTTACGTTATTTTTTATCTAAATTTCTATCTCGACACGATCAAGTGCAATGTTTATATTACATCAGAGACGGAACTAGGCTTTCCTTCCCTGGAATTTTGTAACTAATGTGGAAAATATATGACGTATTTGCGAAATGTATGTATAAAGGTGAACGTTTATACCTTAGGAAATAAAGTTCAGGCAGAGTTTCGTTCTGAATTCTTAATATATGCACATACATTTTATTAAATTTTACCGTGTAAGGATGGATCTAGATATGACAAGTAGTAAGAGTAAACCTCTAGGTATGTTCGGTTCTGAAGATATCCATAGGATAGTTAGTCTCTATGTTTCTTTTACATTTAAAATATACTACTACCAAACTAACAGAATCTGGAACGCGGCGGACTCAACAAGTTTATAAGGTCGGTTTCAGATTAGCATTTTATACGCGCATATAAGCTCGTTTTTGGAAGCGCCTGTAGGCGCGTATAGGCGCGTCTTTTGGCAGTCGCACACCACGTACGAGCGTTAACGCGCTCCTGAACTCGTATAAGCGCGAGCCGTCGAAATCCATGTGGACACTGACAAGATGACACTACCGTTTCGAGCGAACACGCCGAAATATGCCCATTTACGCGATTCCGGTATATTGAAGCGCGTAATGTAGCGCGCGTGTAAGCGCGTATGCAGAAACGATGAAATACGCTAATTTGAAACCGCACTAAGCAACGCGCACAGTACACAGAATGTGACAATTTATAGAATACACAAAGTGTAAGCCCATGTGGGATTCGATTCTGGTTGCAGTGCGTCAAGCGGCAACTTGGTCTCTTAGACCATTACAACGACCATTTTATAGCAACACACAAATTGTTGCTAGTTTAATAAGTTATCTTTTTAGACTTTCGCGGCTGTTAATACTAATTTTACATTGTATTTCGGGACATATACGAAGTACCTTTGCTTCAGTACATCCGCGAGTATGGCGCTTGCAACAGTGCCGAAACATCGGTTACTCATAAAATCACTACGTGGTATATATCCCGTAAGACAATGTAAACCTAAAGCAACCTTGTATCCAAACATAATCTTACCATAAAATAAACTGCTAACATAAAATAAGTTTTATGCAATATCCGGTACTTTAAAGCAATAATTTTATAGGCCATACTGCGTCATGAGCGGTCGCGTAGTCACTTAATGGCCAATCAATTGCGAACAGGTGATTGATCGATCGTGGTTGATATTATCGATGGAACATTAACGTGGGTCATTTGCAGTGTTCTAGTATTATTTTTATTTTTTACACGATTGATGTCAGTCAATAAAAAAAAATGATGTCAGAATAAGGCAGCAATAGCCTAGTGGAGATACCAACAGACTGCCTTGCATAGGGTATCGGGTTCAAATCCATGGCGTGCACCACTTACTTTTCGGAGTTAAGAGGTGTTGAATTAGTGATTATCGCTTGTCCCAACGCTTGTGCCTCGGTGAGCACGTTAAAAACACGTCGGTCCCGGCTGTCTTGAAGAACATTGATACTCGTTATAGGGAATCAGTATCTCTGAATAAACTGGCACTAGTCTAAACCATTTCCAAGTCAGACAAGTTAAATATTCAGTCAAATCGAGATAGATTAGGGAGCAGACCCCGGGTTGCAACTGGGATAACGCTAGGAGAATGACACAATTGATGTCTGTACTGGGGTCGATTTGTTAAAGATATTAGAGTGCGAAATATTGACGTATTCGTAATTTGTCGGTGAACTGCTTTCGATGATAGGACGGTAGCAAGCAGTACAAAGGATGAATTCATACCGCCGCGGCAAATCGTGGTGCAGCCTTCGTTACGTAATTATGATTAGTGTCACGGCGACTTTACGGTTGCGATTTGGTATCAACAAAATGTGGATTAGCTTGCGGTGTTTTTAGTGACAAACGGTGTTTCTGGTCACATAGGCATAAGCATAAAATTGTCACCACACACAGCGAGGTGAATAAATTTTATTCAATTTGACTTTGGCGTACTGTGAAATCTACACCTGCGTATGTAAAAGAAACACATATTGACTAAATGAACTCATGGAATGCCACAATGCATTTGTGATGTTGCGGGCCGGTAGGTTAGTGTCGCGGGTAGATGTGACATCACACACGCTGTTGATATTGACTGGTAAATGTGATCCGAGAGAATAGAACAATTAATGTTTATACAAATTAGCGCCATGTGGAGCGTTTTTGGTGCGTTTGATTTTCTCCGAACGGCTTGCTAGCAGCTGTCATTGACTTGACTTTTTAGAAGAATAGCCGGTACAAACAAGCGGACAGATTATAACGTTTTATAATACATACATACATACATAGACTCACGCCTGTTTCCCCGAAGGGGTAGGCAGAGGCATATTAAACGCCCACTTTTCGCCAGTGTTTTGATCCCACGTAATAGGTGGCGAGCCTATTGCCGCTTATCTGGATATTTTGTTTGCCAGAGCCTCGTCCGTTGATCGACAGGTGCACCACTTGCAGGTGAGGTTGGCTTGGAACCCTAAGTTCTTGGTGGGAACCCTATACATGTTTTATAATCTTAATATATAAAATCCTTGCGTTACTGACTGACTGACAGACACGCTACAGCCGAAACTATTGGGCGGAGGAAGCTGAAATTTGGCATGTATATTCCTTGGGGACCGTAGGGGTGCACTAAGAAGGGATTTCCCGAAATTCCCACGGGATCGGCCAAAACGGGTAATTTAAAAGAAATGCATGCGTAGCTGCTGGCGTTCTCTAGTATGTACATAATATAACAAATGCATCAATGAAATTTATTACTTTGTTAAGATATGCATGTAAGAACTAAGCAACAAAATAATATTTAAAGTTTCTATAGTCGTTTTAATGTTAGCCTAGTTACACGTGAAGCAGGGAGCCATGTTTGTAGGTCGTTTTCTTACAGCTAGCTCTGCAATGCGGTGTAATTAGTTAATTGAAACGGGAAAAGTTAAATATTGAAAATGTTTACACTATTTGAACGGTGCATTTAATGTAATAAACGAAAATATACAGAGTATAAATTAATAATATGACTGCATGATTATTTGTTTTCCTACTAACATTCTTATGTGGCAATATTATATTCACATTTATTTAATTCTAGCCGTTTCTCGCATTTCATAGCACCAGTGGGTTTTGAAACAACATTTAGCTCTTATTTTATCCTAATCTAAAATAATTCCTTGTTCCGAAAATGCCATACCCGTACAAAAATCTAATAATGCGAGGAACTTTAACAACATAATTATAAGATTCAATGGATACAAATAACACCCAGATTCAATATAACAGCTTGTTACCCAAACCACAGATAAGACAATACCAGTACAGATGCCGCAAGTCGTCCATAAAAATTGGCCACGTTAGATCTTTAATATTAGACCTTTATTTTTATAAGTACTTGTTAATACCGTAAATAATACAACAGATGGCGCTAGCGACGAAAAAATGGGAGTCGATGGTAGCGACATCTTACGTCTCATTTTGTAAGCAATGTTATTTTAAATTAAAAAGAAGAGATGGCGCTATAATAAAAAAGCATTATGTCTAAAATGTTAACAATATTATGATATTTCACCTTGTCACCCAAGTGTGCCTCATTTCAAGGTTATAACACGATCTACCGATCTAGTAGGTACCTATTTTACGTATGTACCGGTGGCGTTAAAATATCTAGCGATATTTTTATGACTTAGCGTCTTTCCGTTCAAAATTTGGAATGCACTTTGTACACTGTTCCATAAAGCTGATATTTGACATACTAACGTAAGTTTGGTGGCTATGTTACGGTAACATTGAAATGCTGCAGTGATGAATGACCTTGTGAATGTACCTTGGTCTGATGATGAAGCTGGGAAGGTGGTGACAGGAACTTCTAAACTACATATGATAAACTACTCGTGTTTAGGCTCGTTTAGATTGACTTGAAAAAACCTATGACCTTGTGAGGTTGCCTTGGTCTGATGATGAAGCCGGAAGATGGTCACAGGAACTCCTAAACTACACGTGATAAACTACTAGTGTTTGGGCTCGTTTGAATAACCTTGACAAAACCTATGACCTAGTGAGGTTGCCTTGGTCTGATGATGAAGCCGGAAGGTGGTCACAGGAACTCCTAAACTACACATGATAAACTAGTCGTGTTTGGGCTCGTTTGAATAGACTTGACAAAACCTATGAGCTTATGGGGTTGCCTTGGTCTGATGATGAAACCGGAAGGTAGTCACAGGAACTCCTAAACTACACATGATAAACTAGTAGTGTTTGGGCTCGTTTGAATAGACTTGACAAAACCTTTGACCTTGTGAGGTTGCCTTGGTCTGATGATGAAACCGGAAGGTAGTCACAGGCACTCCTAAACTACACATGATAAAGTAGTAGTGTTTGGGCTCGTTTGAATAGACTTGACAAAACCTATGACCTTGTGAGGTTGCCTTGGTCTGATGATGAAGCCGGAAGGTGGTCACAGGAACTCCTAAACTACACGTGATAAACTACTAGTGTTTGGGCTCGTTTGAATAACCTTGACAAAACCTATGACCTTGTGAGGATGCCTTGGTCTGATGATGAAGCCGGAAGGTGGTCACAAGAACTCCTAAACTACACATGATAAACTAGTAGTGTTTGGGCTCGTTTGAATATATTTGACAAAACCTATTACCTTGTGAGGTTGCCTTGGTCTGATGATGAAGCCGGAAGGTGGTCACAGGAACTCCTAAACTACACATGATAAACTAGTAGTGTTTGGGCTCGTTTGAATAGACTTGACAAAACCTATGACCTTGTGAGGTTGCCTTGGTCTGATGATGAAACCGGAAGGTAGTCACAGGCACTCCTAAACTACACATAATAAAGTAGTAGTGTTTGGGCCCGTTTGAATAGACTTGACAAAACCTATGACCTTGTGAGGTTGCCTTGGTCTGATGATGAAGCCGGAAGGTGGTCACAGGAACTCCTAAACTACACATGATAAACTAGTCGTGTTTGGGCTCGTTTGACAAGACTTGACAAAACCTATGAGCTTGTGAGGTTGCCTTGGTCTGATGATGAAGCCGGAAGGTCGTCACAGGAACTCCTAAGCTACACATGATAAACTATTACTGTTTGGGCTCGTTTGAATAGATTTGACAAAACCTATGACCTTGTGAGGTTGCCTTGGTCTGATGATGAAGCCGGCAGGTGGTCACTAGAACTCCTAAACTACACATGAGAAACTAGTAGTGTTTGGGCTCGTTTGAATAGACTTGACAAAACCTATAACTTTGTGAGGTTGCCTTGGTCTGATGGTCTGTGGTGCATGCTACAGATAATATAATAGGTACTTACTATACTAGGTGGTGCTTTCCTTTGAGTTCTGCTTCGTGAAAATTGTTATTCTTAATTTATATTATTATATTCTTAATTAAATTGGTATTCAGGCGAAATTAATGCAACCTAAATGGCGAACCCCTGGCGAAGCGAACGTCGAGATTGCAAAAGGGGAATAGGTAACTATTAAAATGTAGCAATGAAACAACAGTTAATTTTATTTTTTTTATTTATGAAACTATGATACCTCGTCAACTAACAAAAAATCTTGCAAAAACGTTGGATTTTTTTCTCTTCAACTTTCACGGGAACGAAGTCGCGCGCAAAAGCTAGTCATTACAATTGGTTTATTAATTCGGCCTCACAAGCAAGTTATGCAAACGTGCAAGTTAGTTTTAACTCAAACCCAGATGTTGGCAAATTAATATTTTTAAATTGATATATTAGGTAGTTTTTTATTCCTCCATCAAAGTGGATAAATATAATTAGTAGATAAAAAACTAAATTGAACTATTATAAAATCATTTGTTTTGTAGGATTCGTAATTTTGAAGCTGATTGTAACGATTTTTTTTAGGGTTCCGTACCTAAAAGGTAAAAAACGGAACCCTATTTCTTAGCCTCCGCTGTCTGTCTGTCTGTCTGTCTGTCCGTCTGTCCGTCTGTCCGTCTGTCTGTCTGTCACCAGGCTGTATCTCATAAACCATGATAACTAGAAAGCTGAAATTTACAAATTATGTATTTCGGTTGCCGCTATAACAACAAATACTAATAATAAAAAAATGAAAATATTAAGGGGGGGTCCCATACAAAAAACGAGTTTTTTTTCGTATTTTTTGCTCAAAATTACTAACTGTAACAGGTAGACGCTTTAAATTTTCACAGAATAGGTATGTAGTTGTATATTACCTTTCAGAATAAATAATTAAATTTAAAAAAAGTAAATAATAAAGGGGGCTCCCATACAATAAACTTTATTCTTAAGCAATTTGGTACTTGATCTTAATAAACAGGTAGAAACTTATAAAGTATTTAAGTAGATATAGGTACATACAACGAACGTGATTTTCTTTTATATATGATGGTACGGAGCCCATCGTGCGCGA
Source organism: Euclidia mi (assembly GCA_944739405.2). Taxonomy (NCBI): domain Eukaryota; kingdom Metazoa; phylum Arthropoda; class Insecta; order Lepidoptera; family Erebidae; genus Euclidia; species Euclidia mi. The sequence goes on from OX123195.2 coordinate 7,748,970, forward strand.
ATCCGACTCGCACTTGCCCAATTTTTTTTTAAATACTTGCAACACTTTCAAAGTATTTCTTACTTGAATTGAACGTACGCGATCGCGTCTCGTGTTTTGCCGATCCCCGATCGTAACGGAGTACTTTTACTTTCATGGGATATTATTCCTTACCGCCATACATTTACGGAACTTTGTCGCGCAAAACACTAAAATATTTGCAACACTTTCAAAGTATTTTTTACTTGAACGTATGCGAACACGTTTCGCGTATTACCGACTCCCGACCGTAACGTAGTAGGGTAAATACGCTAAATGTCGGCATCCTTACGGTTTTTCTGTTTTGGAATCGGTCTGGCACCATCAATTTGCAACGAAAGGATAGCTTCCGATGCGGTTTTGGATAGTTTGATAAATCTATTTCATGTTTATGGGTATAAGGTTGTCATTTCTACTACAAGGAAAAAGTACTAAGGTTTATATGCGTCAAGAACGAAAAAAACCCTAAAGTCGGCCATTCACGGCCCATGGTCGTTCGCGTTTTTCCCAAATATCGGCCGGGTATAGGATGTTTTAAATTAAGACGGCTAAATATTATTAATATGATTTATTTTGGCAGGAGTCTCACTAAGTATACGTTATTAATGTATTTGTTTAATAGTAGGTAAAGTATTTTTTTTATTTGCACGTATAACGTTAGGTAAGTATTACAATTTATAACAAAGTAAAGTAAACATCAAATTAATTATAATTAGTTCTGGATATCTTTTCAAAAATAAATCATACGATTTTTGGTCAAGAGAATCATTATTGAATATATTTATATTTTTAAGCTACGTAATTAACATGGGTTAAGGTAGCAGGTTCCAAAGAGCAATTAATATCTTATATTTCCATACCATAATAAGCTAATTTAAATGTTTTCAATAAGATCAACTCCTACATTTAAACTTAACTCTTTATATTATAAATAAATCTCTTTAAATAAATGTATAATAAATATTTAATTTGGAGAAAATAAGAAAAGTAATCAGCCTGTATAGTTGGGCTCGAATTTGAGGCTGGTCGACATTACGATCTTTAATGTTTCTAAAGCCGGCCCCTATTTTGTGTACATTATTTCTCGAGATTCAACTAATATCACCCCGGCCGGTATTTGGCGATTAAACGTAAAATATATTTATTTGCCTATATGCGTTGCAAATTCTCTTATTAAGGCAATGGAATTAGTACAATTGGAATTTATAAAACAGACTGCATTTACTTTTAGGCGACCACGGCCGAGAATCCGGTTTTAATTCAAAATTGGTATTCTATTGGCGGCCTCCTATTTTCCCTTTAAAACAATACGTTACACATTGAAAAAACTATCTCAAAATAGAGTAAAAATCACTAATTACTAATAATAATGCTTAAAACAATAAAAAAGGAATGTCTGACCGTTATAATATCAATTCCCGAAGTGTGGGTATTCACAGCAAGTAAGGTACTTTAAATATGAAATTGACGCTTCGACGGCGCAATCGCTACTGACGCTCAGTGTGCGAAGAGTGTGTAACGTAATCGGAAAGTAACGGTTTGTACATATAGATTATGAACTAAGATTGTAATTCGAGTGGCAAATTTGTAACTTCAATACGTTTTAAATTAACGCAAGCCGAAAATGTGCAGATGGCCGAATTTTGGGGAGGGGCCGACGTATGGCGTATTTACCCTACAGATACTTTTATGAAATAATATTCCTTACTGCCATACATTTACGGAACTTTGTCGCGCAAAACACTAAAATACTTGAAAGTATTTTGAGTACTCGGGAATATAAAACTTGCAAGGTTTTGCGCGACAAAGTTCCTTAAATATATAGTAGTAAGGAATAAATTTCCATGAAACGCAATCGCTCGACTAGGTGCCTATATATTTTTTAAAATAAATGCTCATGGCCGTTCATTGGTTAACATAATATCTTACTTTTTCAAATATTTGATGTTTATTTAATAAATATTTATTTATTTTACCATCTACAGATTAATACCAAATTAAATAAAAATAAATATATACATACGTAAAAGCGCCATCTATGAATGCCGAGTGAAAGTTAACTCATTGTAACGTTTTAATACAAGCTAGTACGTATTTTGGCCACCAGAGCAACGAAGTGCACATCATATTTTTCAAAACTATTCATATTCAATTTAATGTTTAATTTTTTATTTAATCGTAATAAAGGGATTGTTTAATTCATAAATATCATATTTTAGAACTATATTTTCTTATTTATCACTTATGCATGAAAGTCATCAATAAAAATCGATACCAGTAAAGCCATCTGTTGAGAGAGTTAAGAATGACGGAAAACGTTCTAAGGAATGAGACCCCATGCCCAAACTAAGTACAACCCAGAACACTCGACGCAGTGTTAAACAGTGAAGCGAGTTCTTAAAGCACGACATGCACCAGTCATTGTATTGAAGAGAGAATTTATTATAATACTAGCTGTCCCGGCAAACTCTGTATCGCCTTTAAAACGTATTTTTTTCTTATTACTTTTTTTCAAACAGGAAATTTCTGAGTTTATAAAGGTATACAAACAAACGAACATTGGTTTTTTTTATATATGTGTATCCCATAAAAACAATACTTGTCAAAAATACCAAGTCTTGCAACCGTAAAAAGTTGTGAGATCCATGTAATACCAAGTCGTTTAATTAAAAATCTTTAATGTTTTAAATAAATAGATTGACTTTATCAGGGGGCACTGCCGTGCCCCCAGATAGATAGATGACCCAGCAAAAGTTGTTTTGCCATATAAATAATTTCTCCTGCCTCCGTGGTATCCACTGGGGATAGCGTATGCGACTGCTGATCGGAGGTCCCGGGTTCAATTCCCGTGTCGGGCAAAAGTGTTACTGGGTTTTTCCGAATTCTCAGTAGCATCACGGAGTCTGATGATGTGCACGGTAACGGCAATAGGCTCACCTCCTATTACGTGTGACCTAAAAATTCATGGCGAAATGTGGGTGTAATCACACCTCTGCCTACCCTTTCGGGGATATAGGCGTGAGACTAAAAATAAAAAAATTAAAATTATTTCTAGGGTGAAAAAAAATATATACATACATACATACATAGACTCACGCCTGTTTCCCGGAGGGGTAGGCAGAGACTACGGAACGCCATTTGCAACGATCCTGACATACCTCCCCTTGCTTCACTCACTCCCATCAAGTTTCTCATGCATGCTCTTCTGTTAAGGGTACTTCTGACTTGTCCTTTTTTCAGGACAAAAATATATAACTTTAAAAATATATAACTTATCGTGAGTGTTGTATGTGAGAAATGAGGATCAGTCGTAATCTATTGTTCAAAACCCTTATGATTTGATTTAATATGGTTATTAAAAAATTAGGGGTTGGTCATCAAGGAGTAAAATTAAGGGTTATGGGTATTTTTAAGGCCACATTATAAAATAAAAAAAAATGTCTTTATGGGTTGGCCACCCTTGTGACTTGGGGGTTTGAAAAATAGATTACGACCGATTCTCAGGTCTACCGAATATTCATACAAAATTTTTCTAATTCATTAATGTCATACAAATCGGTCCAGCCGTGTCCGCGGAGTATTTTAACTAACACTGTGACACGAGAATTTATATATATATATATATATATATATATATATATGTAGATGGCGTAGCGGGAGTGTAAACGACTGCCACGCCGAAAGTTACCGATTCGATTGCTCAGGTCAAACATTTGTGTGTGTGGACATGGATGTTTGTGTTAGTTTATGTGTTTCTATGTATAATATGTATGTATTTATTTTAAAAAAATATACATGTATGTCTACTCATTGTCTAACACCCATAGTACAGGCTCTGTTAAGGCGCTGTCCTAAGCGACTGTTTCGGTAAAGGAGGGGGTGAAGCAGGGGAGGTGAAGGGCGCTTAGCTCCGTCTACTGTGGGGCGCCCCCCTTCATTCTAATCGCGTGCGGCTGTATTCTGGCGACATCCGTATTCCAATATTTCAAAATCGCAAACAAAACGCTTTTGCATATTGAATTGAGATACTGATATTAAAATTTATATTACATACATCAATCTGTTTGTACAATAGCGCAATTTTTGTTCTCAGTGGAGCCATGAGCAAAAGTGGTTTACGTTAGACGTTATTGGTATTAATAGTTGACGAAAGTAGGTAAATACCTACGTGCTATAAGATGATAAAAATAATTGAGTCAGTTCCATGTAGGGAGAGGCCCTTTTTTTTTTGTTTTGTTTTTGTACAGAAATGGTGAAGCGGTTCATAGAATACCTACATCTAATTCCATTCCTGCCAGTTTTCAAATCTGTTTTGCAATAAATTGTCTGTGACATACGGGCGGACAGACAGACAGAAATGGCGAATCTATAAGGGTGCTGTTTTTTTAAATTTTCGGCTACTAAGCGCAAAAGCCGTATTTCAACTAAAGTGAGTTACGAAATAATTGAAGTTTAGTAAAAGTTGATTTATTTTATTTATTTATGGATGTTTTATTGTTATTATATGTATAATTATTGTAGTAAAGGTTTCGAAATACGTCGCCGTTTTTAGGGGTTGTGAGTGATTGGTTTCCTCTGAAAAAATAAAATCTCCAAACATCGGTGTGTATGGCACTGCCAACTTCCACATTCTTCACACTAGTTTAATAAACTAAGGTTGACGGAGCCCTGCTTCCCAGGGCTCCTATTTTCGGATTAAGGGTCAAAACAGAACCTTACATAATCTATTAAGTTACTTATTTTATTACAGTCGCACCTAAGGCACTCAAAAGCAATGACGCACAAATTTGACATTAGCTGTCAATATGATCATTCCAAGATGGCGGGTTTGCGTTTCATTTCACGTTTTTTACATAAAACCTAAAATGACAATTGTCAAACTGTACTAAAGTATAAAAACTACGTTCCGTTTTGCATAATTGCCGAAGTATTCAAGAATTTTTGGAAATTGTTAAAAAAAATTTAGACGCAACGCCGGCAGCCAAAATTACTTTTAGGGGATTAAAACTAACTCCCTTGAACCCCCTACACCACCAATACCCTTAAATTCAGGCGACTCGTTTCGAAACCCAACCCATTATTATTTTTCAAAATAGATGAAATACCAAAAATATATGTGGATATACCTTATTCATGAGATACTACTATGTCGCTTAGAAAATTATAGAATTAAAATTTGAGTTACAGCTTTTTCGTTAGCATACGTATACATAATATACATGTTTGTATGGAAAAATATAAAAAAAATATTTCGCTTAAAATATGTGTTGTTTCAAAGAAAATAAATATTAAAAGATATTTATTTATATTTATTTATCATTTACTAACAAAATACAGACTTTACAGCTCATCAAAAGTTAGCTGTCTGCTACAACCCGGCAGGTTTTCTTTATTCTCATCGTAAGTTAAAGGCAGTGTGTGAGGTGATGAGGCTTCAAAACTTATTATTTGCTGTTGGCACATTTTCATTTACTTTCCTTTTACATTGGTATTGTAGAAACTTCAAGCAGTGATGAATCATTTTCCTCTCCGTGATCTCGCAATGCCATTCCTTGAGCTTGACGAGAATCAACCATTTCAGGCAGCTGCCAATTCATATAAAACGCCACAAGTTTTTCTTTCATTGTCGTCTCCCAGAAAAAATCATCTCTTTCTATAATTTCTATTTTTAGTGGTATACTTTCGCCACTCCACACAGCAAATAAACATTTTTGTTTGCGTGTAACGTGGCGTTGCCCCTGAATTTGGTAATAACAATTACAATATTTGTTTAGACTAGTCAGTTCACTTTTTTATCATGTTTCCATATTTGTATTTTATTTGCTCTTATACTATTCTCCAGGCCATTCTTATAGGCAACTTTAGAACATTAAATTTTCACAATCGTTTTTGGACCTATTAATCCATCTGGCGTGGCACTAATAAACGGATAATTCACAAGGCTCGATTGTTACATTTTCTAGGTTCACCAGTTGTTGCAAAGCCAGTTGTTCATTTTGGACTCCATGCGCATCTGCTTTTACATTGCAAATATTTAATTTGTACAAAGTAATTTTTACTAAGTTGGCTTTACTGCTGTTATCTCTTGTTTTTATCACTATACCAAAATTTGAACCTGTCAACATATTCTTACGCAATTCGAACCAGTCACTGCTATCCATCTTAATTTTTTTGCTTTTCACTAGGGAGTTGAGTCAAATTTGTTAAAAATATTTTTGGCATTTCTTGGCTAGCTCTTGAACAAATCGTGTTAGGAATTACTGCAGTCAAATGTGTGTAAGACGTTGCAGAACTGTTATCGTTAACTTCACTGTAATTACAATAAATATAATTAGTTAGGTACTTTATTATTTAAAAAAATACTATAAAATGATTGATTTTAGAAATAAAAAAGATATTAGATGTACTGAGACATACCTAATAGTTTATGAATAATCAAAGTTTTACCCGATGTACCTAAATAGGTTTATATTTACAACACAATAATACAACATTCGTTACCGCTTGTGTGCGGACTGCGGAGCGCCATATTAGCGCTGTTTATTGTTCGCCGTGGCGGCATCTTAGCGCTCCAGGCACTCTGACAAGCTAATGAATTTGAAATAAAGGTACAAAAAACTTTAGTACATATATATCGATGACAAAAAATGATTCGATTTTATGTTATTACTCTTTCAAATATTGAAAACTGTGGCAACTATCTATTGTGAGAATAATTTATATAATTATATTATGCATAATCGATAATCTATTACATAATCAGTCATAAAAGACTCTTATGAATATAATTTGTGTAAAAATGTTACATAATATTTCATAATCACTTGGCCATGGATGAATTTTTATTTTATTACGACGCTTTCTTGTACAAATCCTTCGTAGAAATTTATTTCTCTAACTATCCATATTTTATTCTTCTAATTATATATTTATAAGCACAGAAACAATAACACATTAAACGCAACAAGAATATAAACTTAGGTCCTAATTATATGTGCCCATAGTCACATGAAAAACCTATTTGATTCAAAGTATTCAGTCTATAACATAAAACATGAAATTACGAACTCAAATCGGCGTATTACAATAACAAACAAGTTTACGTATAATTTCGTGCAGCGGAGATGCAAACGACATGACCTATCTCTCACAGGGCTCATAGCCGAATGATGAGGTCTGGGCGGGGCGTAAACTAGCAACTGACACTCAGTACACCGCTTATGCTAATAAGGTTTAAATTGCCGAAGCGTTTGCTATTGATGGGATCTACCGGGCGCCAAAATCATAGACGTTTGGCAGATTTTATTTAATTTTACAAAATATACACGTATAATATGAAAATAAACTAGGTAATTCTTTAGTTTATTAGGTTTCCTACAATATTATTAAATAAAATATGACAGCTTACGATCAAAATATTGCAAACAGTGAAACGAAAGATTATTTTCTGCCTCGTTTTTGTGATTTTTTTACCGTGATTATATTTTACATACATGAAAAATTCTTTCAAAAGTCTTTTGTTCAGACTTTTGACTTTAACCTCTATTTTTTGCTAGTTTGTAACATGTACCGTTGTGGCTAGTTGCGCGACGAAAAATTTGGTGTTTCACGGCTTCTGAGGTATAACAGCGCCTTAAGGCGCTGTGCTAAGCGACTGTTTTGGTAAATGAGGGGGTGAAGCAGGGGAGGTGAAGGGAGCTTAGCTCCGTCTACTGCGGGGCGCCCCCCTGCATTCTCGTCGTGTGCGGCCGTATTCTGGCGACATCCGTATTCCAATATTTCAAAATCGCAAGCAAAACGTTTTAGCATATTGACTTGAGATACTGATATTAAAATTTATATTACATACATCAATCTGTTTGTACAATATAGGCATAGCGCAATTTTTGTTCTCAGTGCAGCCATGAGCAAAACTGGTTTACATTAGACGTTATAGGTATTAATAGTTGAGGAAAGTAGGTAAATACCTACGTGCCGTAAGATGTTCAAAATAATTAAGTCAGTTCCATGTATGGAGAGGCCATTATTATGTTTGTTTTGTTTTTGTATAAAAATAGTGAAGCAGTTCATAGAATACCTACATCTAATTCCATTCCTGCCAGTTTTCAAATCTGTTTTGCAATAAATTGGCTGTGACATACGGGCGGACAGACAGAGAGACATTGCGAATCTATTAGGGTTCCGTTTTTACAATTTTTGGCTACGGTACCCTAAAAAACAAAATACTGCTCTACTAAGCGCAAAAGCCGTATCTCAACTAAAGCGAGTTACGAGATAGTTGAAGTTTAGTAAAAGTTGATTTCTTTTATTTATTTATGGATGTTTATTGTTATTATAGGTATAATTATTATGGCAAAGGTTTCGAAATACGTCGCCGTACGTATACGGGGTTGTGAGTGATTGGAGAGGGAGCAGGGGAGGTCTTGAAACCCCCCTCACCATTTTCACTTGCCGGAAATACTTGGTTTCCTCTGAAAAAAAAAATCTCCAAACATCGGTGTCATGGCACTGCCAACTTCCACATTCATCACACTAGTTTAATAAACTAAGGTTGACGGAGCCCTGCGAAGGGCTCCTATTTTCGGATTAAGGGTCAAAAGAGAACCTAACATAACCTATTTAGTTACTTATTACAGTCGCACCTAACCCTAGGCACTCGAAAGCAATGACGCACAAATTTGACATTAGCTGTCAATATGATCATTCCAAGATGGCAGTTTTGCGTTTCGTTTCACGTTTTTCACATAAAACATTAAATAGACATTTGTAAAACTGTACTAAAGTATTAACACTACGTTCCGTTTTGCATAATTGCCGAAGTATTAATGAAATTTTGGAAGTTGTTTAAAAATATTTAGACGCAACTCCGGCAGCCAAAATTACTATAAGGTGATTAAAACAAACTCCATTAAGCCCCCTACACTACCAATACCCTCAAATTCAGGCGACTTGTTTCGAAACCCAACACATTATTATTTTTCAAAATAGATGAAACATCAAAAATATATGTGGATATACCTTATTCATGAGATACTGCTATGTCGCTTAGAAAATTATAGAATTAGAATTTGAGTTACTGCTTTTTCGTTAGCTCTCGTCATACATGTTTGTATGGAAAAATATAAAAAAATTCTTTCGCTTCAAATATGTGTTGTTTCAAAGAAAATAAATATTAAAAGATATTTATTTATATTCATTTATAATTTATTAACGAAATACAGAGTTTACAGCTCATCAAAAGTTAGCTGTCTGCTACAACCCGGCAGGTTTTCTTTATTCTCATCGAATGTTAAAGGCAGTGTGTGAGGTGATAAGACTTATTATTTGCTGTTACTCACGAGGCACAGTTTCATTTACTTTCCTTTTACGGCTTGGTATTGTAGAAATTTCAAGCACTGATGAAACATTTTCCTCTCCGTGATCTCGCAATGCCATCCCTTGAGCTTGACGAGAATCAACAATTTCAGGCAACTACCAATTCATATAAAACGCCACAAGCTTCTCCCAGAAAACATCATCTCTTTCTATAATTTCTATTTTTAGTGGTATACTTTCGCCACTCCACACAGCAAATAAACACTTTTGTTTGCGTGTAACGTGGCGTTGCCCCTGAATTTGGTAATAACAATTACAATATTTGTTTAGACTAGTCAGTTCACTTTTTTATCATGTTTCCATATTTGTATTTTATTTGCTCTTATACTATTCTCCAGGCCATTCTTATATGCAACTTTAGAACATTAAATTTCCACAATCGTGTTTGGACCTATTAATCCATCTGGCGTGGCACCAATAATCGAATAATCCACAAGGCTCGATTGTTACATTTTCTTGCTTCGCCAGTTGTTGCAAAGCCAGTTGTTCATTTTAGATTTCATGCGCAACTGATTTTACATTGCAAATATTTTATTTGTGCAAAATATTTTTTACTAAGTTGGCTTTACTGCTGTTACCTCTTCTTTTTACCACTATACAACAATTTCAATCTGCCAACATATTCTTACGCTATTCGAACCAGTCACTGCTATCCCTCTTGTAATTTTTGCTTATCACTACGGAATTTGAGTCAAATTTGTTAAAAAAATTGCTTGGCATTTCTTGGCTAGCTCTTGAACAGATCGTGTTAGGAATGACTGAAGTCAACTGTGTGTAAGACGTTGCAGAACTATCTTTAACTTCACTGTAATTACAATAATGATAATTAGTAACGTACTTTATTATTAAAAAAATACTATATCTTGTGTTATAGCAAACAGAGAAGTCACCTTCTTACTTATAAATGATTGATTTTAGAAATTAAAAAGATATTAGATGTACTGAGACATACCTAATAGTTTATGAATAATCAAAGTTTTACCCGATGTACCTAAAAAGGTTTATGTTCAAAACACAATAATACAACATTCGTTACCGCTTGTGTGCGGATTGCGGAGCGCCATATTAGCGCTGTCATCATTATTGTTCGCCGTGGCGCTCCAGGCGCTCTGACAAGCTAATGAATTTGAAATATAGGTACATAAAATGATTCGATTTTATGTTATTACTCTTTCAAAAATTGAAAACTGTGGCAGCTATGTATTGTGAGAATAATTTATATAATTATATTATGCATAATCGATAGTATATAAGTAACATAGTTAGTCATAAAATACTCTTATGAAAATAATTTGTGTAAAAATGTTACATATTTCATAATCACTTGGCCATGGATGAATTTCTATTTTATTACGACGCTTTCTTGTACAAATCCTTCATAGAACTTCAATTCTCTAATTGTCCATATTTTATTCATCTAATTATATATTTATAAGCACAGAAACAATAAAACATTAAACGCAACAAGAGTATAAACTTAGGTCCTAATTATATGTGCCCATAGTTACATGAAAAGCCTATTTGATTCAAAGTATTCAGTCTATAACATAAAACATGAAATTACGAACTCAAATCGGCGTATTATAATAACAAACAGGTTTACGTAAAATTTCGTGCAGCGGAGACGCAAGCGACATGACCTATCTCTCGCAGGGCTCATAGCCGAATGATGAGGTCTGGGCGGGGCGTAAACTAGCAACTGACACTCAGTACACCGCTTATGCTAATAAGGTTTAAATTGCTGAAGCGTTTGATATTGATGGGATCTACCGAGCGTCAAAATCATAGACGTTTGGCAGATTTTATTTAATTTTACAAAATATACAGGTATAATCTGAAAATAAATAGGGTAATTCTTTAGTTCATTAGATTTCGTATAATATTATCAAAAAAAATACGACAGCTTACGATCAAAATATTGCAAACAGTGAGACGAAAGATTATTTTCTGCCTCGATTTTGTGATTTTTTTACCGTGATTCTATTTTACGTACATGAAAAATTCTTTCAAAAGTCTTTTGTTCAGACTTTTGACCTTAAGCTCTAATTTTTGCTAGTTTGTAATATGTACCGTTATGGCTAGATGCGCGACGATAAATTAGGAGTTTCACGGCTTCTGAGGTATAACAGCGCCTTAAGGTAACGGCTAATGGGTTTGTTGTGAAAAATGGGTAAGGCTAAAGATAATGGGTTTAACTACATTATTTGTATTGCGAATACAAAAAGATAGCAACTGTTTAGAGTACTTAAAATCGTATAATCCTATCCGCAGCAGAAACAATTGAGGATACAAAAAAAAGAGGTTTATGTGCATAATATCAACTAGTCATAAGTTCCATTGCCTTTACCACCCGTAAAACTAGAAATAAATATTAATTAAAAATAGTATCGTAAGTGGTAGAAAAATAATAATCAGAATGTAAATTAAATCAGCGACTTTATATGACTTTTCCAAGACTTCTTCTTCAAAAAGATCACATAATCTAAACATTTCATAAAACTAGAAATAAATATTAATTAAAAATAGTATCGTAAGTGGTAGAAAAATAAGAATCAGAAAGTAAATTAAATCAGCGACTTTATATGACTTTTCCAAGCCTTCTTCTTCAAAAAGATCACATAGATCATAGATGAGAGAATTAGTATCAGATGGAACGCACGGCACAGTTGCGTGCGGCCACTAAAGCAAATACAAAATTGAAAAGCGAATACAAACTCGTCTCAGTGCGCTACGACGCATCGTACAGTTCACGCGTCACGATCACTTCAACTTTTAAATTCTCAAAATGCCGTCTTGCGTTCTTAAACACTGTAAAAGTTGTTCCTAAAAACAAAAACAGGAAAATGGAATATCTTTTCACAGGTAACTATTGATAATTTGACTGTTTCCTAATTTAATTTCGATAAAATTCGTATTTGTGCAAGAAATATGTAAGTGTTGCCAGTTTTTGTCGACGCCGTTCTGCCTGAATTAGGGAAAATGCACTTGTCAATTGATTATGTGATAATGATTGTCATGTTAATGAAAAATACATTACCGTATTATAAAAGTATATTGTAGATATATCTTCTTTCTCATAAATATAGTAATAGAATTTCAATTTCCATTAGTATATACCTTACATAATATTGTTTTGAGTTCGATCCCCAAACGATCCAAATATTCGTGTACACCCTGCTACTCGTCAAGCTTATACACTTTGACCTTTGCACCGTTCTTATGGCGTAAAGAATAAGTATCAAAATCGTACAGCAAATGTTTAGCTTGACTTGGCGCCGTGTGTACATACATACTTATGGCGTAGGGAATAAGTATCAAAATCGTACAGCAACTGTTTAGCTTGACTTGGCGCCCTGTATACATACATACTAATGGCGTAGGGAATAAGTATCAAAATCATACAGCAACTGTTTAGCTTGACTTGGTGCCGTGTGTACATACATACTTATGGCTTAGGGAATAAGTATCAAAATCGTACAGCAACTGTGTAGCTTGACTTGGCGCCGTGTGTACATACATACTTATGGCGTAGGGAATAAGTATCAAAATCGTACAGCAACTGTTTAGCTTGACTTGGCGCCGTGTGTACATACATACTTATGGCGTAGGGAATAAGTATCAAAATCGTACAGCAACTGTTTAGCTTGACTTGGCGCCGTGTGTACATACATACTTATGGCGTAGGGAATAAGTATCAAAATCGTACAACAACTGTTTAGCTTGACTTGGTGCCGCGTGTACATACATACTATTTAATTCTCAACTAATCGACGCCAGCGGCTTCGCACGCACATATTTTCGTATTTCTCGTTTTGCCCGATCCCGTGGGAATTTCGAGAAATCCCATCTTAGTGCACCCCTACGGTTCCCAAGAAACATACATGCTAAATTTCAGCTTCATGCGCCGAGTAGTTTCGGCTGTAGCTTATCTGTCAGTCAGTCAGTAACGCAAGGATTTTATACATATATACAGATTTAAGATTTACGAAGTAGTTAAAACTTAACTCGGTACCTACATTTAAGAAATGTATTTATAAAAGCATTAATTAAATCCATGGTAAATTCTTCAAAACCGCAAATGAATATAAGAATATTACATAACTATATGCAAAATACTGGGAGATTATTCATAATCTGGCAACTTTACACACACATAGACGCGCGTGTCCGTACAGTGCCAGTCGCCAAAGGTCACGCACACATAGCTGTCAACGTGCCACACTTAGTTGGACGAATGCGCTCTATCTGAGACTAATTCTCTCATCTGTGACATAGATAATCTAAACATTTCATAAACTGATCCGTAGTCACCGCAGAAGCCCGGTTAATATTTTCGGGTAATTTTTCACCCGACAAGTCACGGTACTATCCCAAGGCTCTAACGTGATAAATAGTTTTGGATCACACCGCACTGTCGAGAAGACTTCAGTGGAATATTAACGTGCCTGCTTGAAGCTAATTAAGTATAAGTTGGAGAATATTTCAGACAAACTTGGGTTTTGCTAGCAAAATTGTAGCTAGAAGCGTAAAGAGTTTTATTTTAAATTTGGTTGACTAAAGAGTAATTTAAATTTATAAAATGTTATTTCTAAAACATCATAATAAGATCTTATCAACATAGATTAAACGTGCACTATGTGCTGATAGAATTTTAGCGTGTAAATTAAGAAGCAATTGTATTGATGAGTTATCTAATATCAGTACATAATGACGTATTATTTTTGAAAATAATTTACTTAATACAATTTAAAATTATATTGAAACTAGCTGACCCGGCGAAATTCGAATAGCCATAGGTATATAGTTTTTTAATATTCGCAATTTTTTAGGAATCTAAACCATTCTCAAGTCTCCTTAAACACACACAAATTCATCAAAATCGGTCCAGTCGTTTAGGAGCAGTTCAGAGACATACACACGCACACAAGACAAATATATATAAAGAAGATAAGCATTTATTGTGAATTAGCTTAATCATTTTTACGGTGCTGCGTGTTAATAATTTTTACTTCGACATTTTAAATTGTCATGTTTTGAGAAGTCCCTAGAATTATTTAATACACGCTACAAAGAAGTTAAAAATAGTTTAAATGAAAAGAAAACCGTACTGGATACGCTGGAGAAAGAGAATATTCAACTCAAGGCAACAGTAAAAGATCTTAAGGCGCTGTCCTAAGCGACTGTTTTGGTAAATGAGAGGGTGAAGCAGGGGAGGTGAAGGGAGCTTAGCTCCGTCTACTGCGGGGCGCCCCCCTTCTTTCTCGTCGCGTGCGGCCGTATTCTGGCGACATCCGTATTCCAATATTTCAAAATCGCAAGCAAAACGTTTTAGCATATTGAATTGAGATACTGATATTAAAATTTATATTACATACATCAATCTGTTTGTACAATATAGGCATAGCGCAATTTTTGTTCTCAGTGCAGCCATGAGCAAAACTGGTTTACATTAGACGTTATAGGTATTAAATGTTGACGAAATTAGGTAAATACCTACGTGCCGTAAGATGATAAAAATAATTAAGTCAGTTCCATGTATGGAGAGGCCATTATTATGTTTGTTTTGTTTTTGTATAAAAATAGTGAAGCAGTTCATAGAATACCTACATCTAATTCCATTCCTGCCAGTTTTCAAATCTGTTTTGCAATAAATTGGCTGTGACATACGGGCGGACAGACAGACAGACATTGCGAATCCATAAGGGTTCCGTTTTTACAATTTTTGGCTACGGTACCCTAAAAAACATAATACTGCTCTACTAAGCGCAAAAGCCGTATCTCAACTAAAGCGAGTTACGAGATAGTTGAAGTTTAGTAAAAGTTGATTTCTTTTATTTATTTATGGATGTTTATTGTTATTATAGGTATAATTATTATGGCAAAGGTTTCGAAATACGTCGCCGTACGTATACGGGGTTGTGAGTGATTGGAGAGGGAGCAGGGGAGGTCTTGAAACCCCCCCTCACCATTTTCACTTGCCGGAAATACTTGGTTTCCTCTGAAAAAAATAATCTCCAAACATCGGTGTGTATGGCACTGCCAGCTTCCACATTCATCACACTAGTTTAATAAACTAAGGTTGTCGGAGCCCTGCGAAGGGCTCCTATTTTCGGATTATGGGTCAAAAGAGAACCTAACATAACCTATTTATTTACTTATTACAGTCGCACCTAACCCAAGGCACTCGAAAGCAATGACGCACAAATTTGACATTAGCTGTCAATATGATCATTCCAAGATGGCAGTTTTGCGTTTCGTTTCTCGTTTTTCACATAAAACCTAAAAATTACATTTGTAAAACTGTACTAAAGTATAAAAATTATGTTTCGTTTTGCATAATTGCCGAAGTATTTATGAAATTTTGGAAATTGTTTAAAAATATTTAGACGCAACTCCGGCAGCCAAAATTACTTTTAGGGGATGAAAACGCCTTTAATTTATTTAATTAACCTTAAGCCATCTACACTACCAATACCCTCAAATTCAGGCGACTCGTTTCGAAACCCAACCCATTATTATTTTTCAAAATAGATGAAACATCAAAAATATATGTGGATATACCTTATTCATGAGATACTGCTATGTCGCTTAGAAAATGATAGAATTAGAATTTGAGTTACTGCTTTTTCGTTAGCTCTCGTCATACATGTTTGTATGGAAAAATATAAAAAATTTCTTTCGCTTCAAATATGTATTGTTTCAAAGAAAATAAATATTAAAATATATTTATTTATATTCATTTATAATTTATTAACGAAATACAGAGTTTACAGCTCATCAAAAGTTAGCTGTCTGCTACAACCCAGCAGGTTTTCTTTATTCTCATCGAATGTTAAAGGCAGTGTGTGAGGTGATAAGACTTATTATTTGCTGTTGTTCACGAGGCACAGTTTCATTTACTTTCCTTTTACGGCTTGGTATTGTAGTAATTTCAAGCACTGATGAAACATTTTCCTCTCCGTGATCTCGCAATGCCATCCCTTGAGCTTGACGAGAATCAACAATTTCAGGCAACTGCCAATTCATATAAAACGCCACAAGCTTCTCCCAGAAAACATCATCTCTTTCTATAATTTCTATTTTTAGTGGTATACTTTCGCCACTCCACACAGCAAATAAACACTTTTGTTTGCGTGTAACGTGGCGTTGCCCCTGAATTTGGTAATAACAATTACAATATTTGTTTAGACTTTTCAGTTCACTTTTTTATCATGTTTCCATATTTGTATTTTATTTGCTCTTATACTATTCTCCAGGCCATTCTTATAGGCAATTTTAGAACATTAAATTTCCACAATCGTGTTTGGACCTATCAATCCATCTGGCGTGGCACCAATAATCGAATAATCCACAAGGCTCGATTGTTACATTTTCTTGCTTCGCCAGTTGTTGCAAAGCCAGTTGTTCATTTTAGATTCCATGCGCAACTGATTTTACATTGCAAATATTTTATTTGTACAAAATATTTTTTACTAAGTTGGCTTTACTGCTGTTATCTCTTCTTTTTACCACTATACAAAAATTTCAATCTGTCAACATATTCTTACGCTATTCGAACCAGTCACTGCTATCCCTCTTGTAATTTTTGCTTATCACTAAGGAATTTGAGTCAAATTTGTTAAAAAAATTGTTTGGCATTTCTTGGCTAGCTCTTGAACAGATCGTGTTAGGAATGACTAAAGTCAAATGTGTTTAAGACGTTGCAGAACTGTTATCTTTAACTTCACTGTAATTACAATAATGATAATTAGTTGCGTACTTTATTATTAAAAAAATACTATATCTTGTGTTATAGCAAACAGAGAAGTCACCTTTTTACTTATAAATGATTGATTATAGAAATTAAAAAGATATTAGATGTACTGAGACATACCTAATAGTTTATGAATAATCAAAGTTTTATCCGATGTACCTAAAAAGGTTTATGTTCAAAACACAATAATACAACATTCGTTACCGCTTGTGTGCGGATTGCGGAGCGCCATATTAGCGCTGTCATCATTATTGTTCGCCGTGGCGGCATCTTAGCGCTCCAGGCGCTCTGACAAGCTAATGAATTTGAAATATAGGTACATAAAATGATTCGATTTTATGTTATTACTCTTTCAAAAATTGAAAACTGTGGCAGCTATGTATTGTGAGAATAATTTATATAATTATATTATGCATAATCGATAGTATATAAGTAACATAGTTAGTAATAAAAGACTCTTATGAAAATAATTTGTGTAAAAATGTTACATATTTCATAATCACTTGGCCATGGATGAATTTCTATTTTATTACGACGCTTTCGTGTACAAATCCTTCGTAGAACTTCATTTCTCTAATTGTCCATATTTTATTCTTCTAATTATATATTTATAAGCACAGAAACAATAACACATTAAACGCAACAAGAGTATAAACCTAGGTCCTAATTATATGTGCCCATAGTTACATGAAAAGCCTATTTGATTCAAAGTATTCAGTCTATAACATAAAACATGAAATTACGAACTCAAATCGGCGTATTATAATAACAAACAGGTTTACGTAAAATTTCGTGCAGCGGAGACGCAAGCGACATGACCTATCTCTCATAGGGCTCATAGCCGAATGATGAGGTCTGGGCGGGGCGTAAACTAGCAACTGACACTCAGTACACCGCTTATGCTAATAAGGTTTAAATTGCTGAAGCGTTTGATATTGATGGGATCTACCGAGCGTCAAAATCATAGACGTTTGGCAGATTTTATTTAATTTTACAAAATATACACGTATAATATGAAAATAAATAGGGTAATTCTTTAGTTCATTAGATTTCCTACAATATTATCAAAAAAAATATGACAGTTTACGATCAAAATATTGCAAACAGTGAGACGAAAGATTATTTTCTGCCTCGATTTTGTGATTTTTTTACCGTGATTCTATTTTACGTACACGAAAAATTATTTCAAAAGTCTTTTGTTCAGACTTTTGACTTTAAGCTCTAATTTTTGCTAGTTTGTAATATGTACCGTTATGGCTAGATGCGCGACGAAAAATTAGGTGTTTCACGGCTTCTGAGGTATAACAGCGCCTTAAGTTTGGGACTAGGTGGTGTTGCGTGTATGTGCTAGAATATTATAAGAATACTAGAGGACGCCCGCGGGTATGCCCACACTTTTGTTTTTTAAATTACCCGTTTTGCCCGATCCCGTAGGAATTTCAGAAAATCCCTTCTTATTGCACCCCTACGGTTCCAAAGCAACATACATGCCAAACAACTTCTTGCGCCCAATAGTTCTGGCTGTAACTTTTCAATAGTTCTAACGCAAGGATTTTATATATACATGTCGGAGATTGGAAAACGGAACGTCAAATCTTAATCAATTTGGGCGTATTCGGATACGATGGTTCGCAACACTGAGGTTGGCAGTTGACAGCTGTCAATGTCATTTGATGTTTTTATAAGCGAACGTGGAGCTGTCAACGGGCACTTTGGTGACAGACACAGCGGAGAAAACAAGTGTAGCCTACCTACGTCCGACTTCGCCACGTTTCCAAAAGTAATCCATTTTAACCCGAGCCACGTGTGCATATTTAGATTGTGGAGATACTGTATTCTGTGTCCTCGAATAAACTCAGTGTATTGTAATCAGTGTGTATTAATTGCAAAGAGACCCAGCTGTGCCCACATAGAACTGTGAAGCGTTGATACCGGCCAAAAATTAAGCTACCAGTCGTCAAACAAATAATATTTAGAGTTCAGTGAGGGTAGTGCGGGGTGGATAGTGGAGACAGAGCGCTGTGAAATGGAATAAGTAAGATATGCAGAGAACCCTCTGCAACATTCATTCTACCAAGGCCAACCAAACAACGTCTAGAATCTATAATATTCTTACTTATTCCATTTCACAGCGCTCTGTCTCCACTATCCACCCCGCACTACCCTTGTCACGAGGCGGTTAATATTTAAGAGTGCCAGTCCATTGTAAATCTTACTTATACCCTCGTCCAGCCGTGATTACGAACTGAACTGGTGTAACTGCCCCTACACTGATATATTTTTTGTACAAGGAACTTATTTTTAATAAATGGTTATACAGTTTCTTTTAAGAGCTTTTGTATCGTTCGAAGTTTAATATTTTTCTGCGCGTATACGGTAGTTTCAGCATACGCGCTTACACGCGCGCTACATGACACGCTTCAAATAACCGGACTCGCGAAAACGGGCCTTTTTCGGCGTGATCGCTCGAAACAGTACATCGTGTCAGTGACATCGTGTCAGTGTCAACATGGCTTCTGACGGCTCACGCTTATATGAGCTAAGAAGTACGTCAACGTACATACGAGTTGCGCGTGTGCCAAATGGCACGCCTATACGCGCCTACATGCGCTTCCAAAAACGAGGTTATACGCGCGTATAAAACGCTAATCTGAAACCGCCCTAAGTTCTAGACTTTGGTAGAAGTTAATGAAATCTATTGGAATTCGTAACTTTATTTATATTGGTAGCTGAAAACATCTCTGTATACAGTCGAACATTAAGTGTGTACAAAAGTTTCCAAATCTTCGAAATCTTCCAAATCGATGATTTTGTGACCCTAGATTTGTTTTCGTTTATTATCTTTTCGGTATCATTACAAAAATATTGTTTCTAAACAGCGGTTTTTCTTAAAATTCTGTATTAGATATATCAGCATAGTCCACTGCGCTGGATATAGGCCTCTCCAATGGCACGCCACTGAGCCCGATTGTCGGCTTTTCGTGTCCAGCCGCTGCCAGCCACTTTGCTAGGTACATAGTAGGAATAAATGCGATTATCAGTTTGTTACTATCACAATTTGATTAATCGTTAGAGTGTGAATAGGTGTACGATATCAAGTCTGAGACAAACGATATGAGAATTTTCATATATAAATAACTAACAGCAAAAATTCACAGGCAGAAGCTTATTTAAAATAAGTACGCAAAAATTCTTGATATCCCAACCAAAGTTAAACTCAAATAATATTCACAATAACCGAAAAAATACGCAAGTTTTAATACTGCCTTAATGTTATAAGCGTGTTACTTTCCGAGCTCAGTATAAAACAGGAAAATATATCAGCAATCATGAATTATGCTGAAACAATTTTCTTCAAGCGTATGAAATTCATGAAAACCAAGTTTTTTATGAGACCACTAGGATTAAGCGAGTGACGTGAACGCGGTGTAACGGTTTATGTTCAATAAGGTGTTTTTTATGTACAATGTGTTAATAAAGTATTTTGCACGCAGCGTGGTGTGGAATGGTATTATATTAGGAGATTTGCCCTTGAAATTGTTGGTAAAAAGTATTTGGAAGTATACTATGCTTATATTTTAGTGCTTTTTTGTAAGACTACAAAATTTATAATATTATTATTCTACAAAAATCAGAGAGACTAGACCTTTGAATTAAAAAAGGTCCTCTTAATAAAGGGTTAGAATCTTCTGCAAGGTGATATTGTCTGATGGACCACGGCCTACGGATGTTGCTGGGAAATTTCATTTAGCCAGCACCATTTCCTATATCGTCTCTCTATAATTCCGTTGATGTCCGTTAGATGTCGCCATTGCTTTTTTCTTAGTCATATTGTACGATGTACAATACGAACCCTAGTTAGAATTATGTAGCTACTCGTACAATATAGAGAGTCGAAATGCTTCGAACTTACCCCACCTAATTTTATTTAGTGGAGAACCACTTGGCTTTACGTGCATATTGAAACATGATATTCTCAAGTGATTACCACAAAAACCCTTCCCATCATCGTCTGAAACAACCATTCCTTAATCTAGCCGATTTACTAGGCACTTCAACTTCAGCTGTTCCGAAAGCAACATATCAACTGACCTTAATTAAAGCCGATCCAGCCTATCTCTCTCACAATATAATTTAATACATTCCTGTGTAAATTTACATCAGAAAATCCTGAATAAATAAATTTACATGTATTTACATATTCTCGTATATTTCGGAACGACTAAGATTTAGTGTTTATTAATTGTAATTACGTTTAGAATGGTATAAAGTGTTGTAGCACTTAATTAAAACAGGCGGAGATAAGTGGCTGATTAGTTTTATTACCTAATTAGCTGTTTTGGTTCCTTGGAATATTCTCAAACAAGTAGGTCGTAAACATGGTTCAATATTGTATAATAATGAAATACATGTTTCTGTGGCACAAGCATGTTTCTTCATATCATTACTGTCGAATATAATAAGATCAAGATTTTGTCGATGTATTATTGCTAGAAATTTGTTAACGGCAACGCTATTATTTTGACGATTTGATCGTTAGAATTTGTAGCCTTCACTTATACTTCAAAATAAATTCGTTGCGAGTTTTAAGAAAGTTACATTTTCTTGTGATTATAGGAGCGTCAAAACTCGTTGTCTTCAAGTTGCTGTTGAATCTGACTATACAGGTGAAACAGTTTTCTGAATGCCGCTTAGAAAAGTCCCAGAGAACCACAATACAAACGAGGCTAAATTAAAATCAACCAATATCTCTAAACAAGGACTCTACATATCTTGCGCAACAGAATTCCAAGCGGTGTATAACGCCATCTACCTATCACACACAAAAAATACTTTCACCCAAACAAAACATACCTAGTTAGTTCGTAGACTATTATAAAATATAATAAGAATAAAATCATATAAAAAGACAAGATATAAATCACCAACCACCTGTAGTGCATCTCGACCACTAACTCGATCGAGATAAGAGATTGAGATATGATTCAGTTGCATCGCAGACAGACGCAATAAATTTCAGGGCTTTTGTTGCGCGCTCGTGTTAGCAGCCTAGCCGAGTAAAATTATCTCTCTATAAAATGCGTTTTCAGACAAGGTTCGTAAAATAGGCTTTTATAAATTTATTTTACACCTAATTCTAAATTATACACCTAAATCTCAGGAATCTGTCTCGTTGGTCTCGCGGCATAAATGTGCGCGTGGGATTGGGAGGTCTCGGGTTCGATACCCGGGTCGGGCAAAGTGTTATTGGGTTTTTCTGTTAGAAAATTCTTAGTAGCAACACGGAGTCTGGTAATGTGCCCGGTACGGCAATAGGCTCGCCCCCTTTTACGTGGGACCTAAAAATTCATGGCGAAATGTGGGTGTAATATAACACCTCTGCCTACCCCTTCGGGGATACAGGCGTGAGTCTATAAATAAAATAAATAAATAAATCTCAGGAATCACACTATCTGTAAGTGAAAGACGTGTAAAAATCCGTTCGATACTTTTTGAGTTTATCGCGTGCATACAGACATATAAGGAAAGGGACATAATTTTACAATATTATTAAAAAAAAACGGTTTATTTTGTCCACAAAAAAGGCACACATATTATCTATATTTTGTACAAATAATAAGAAACAAGTTAAATCATAAAAAATCAAAAGTATTAAAATATACTGTGTTAAAGGCTGGCTACGTTTAAATTTATTTCAGAATCGTTAAACCATGTCGGGATACGGCTGGTCTGTAAACTCCAACACCAGAATTTACCACACACTATACGAATCGATGGATACATGAATTTTTCACAAGACAACGCCCGCGCTAAATATTTATACCGAATCACGGACTTCACACAATGCAACAAACAACAACTGGTTTAAAGAACACACCGTATCGGAACAACAATGTGTGCATAGCAGAATGTGTTAGTTAGTTGATAAGCTGATTGTGATTGGGCTGCACAGCAGAACGGCGGCAGCGCTGCCCCGAAAATATCTATTACAAGTATACATAATAAACATACGGCTAGCTAATCGCTTCGTTAGGCTAGTATGTTAAGGTCCTTCTGTAATGTACCATGACTTGTTAAAGGACGTCGAGGCCGCCTAAACCATTATGCCATATCTGGAATGTGATCAGAGGGTAAGCTGGTGCCTGTGTTGGTGGTCACAGGGCACTGTTAAAATTCCACCCTGCCTCCGTACAAGACACAACGAGTTAAATTTTAAATCATAAATTTTCTTAGATCTCGTGGCAACGCTACGGGAACGACGGCGACGCGGTTCGCAACCCATCACGTTTCGTTAACTTTAAATTATTTTACTAAACATCACATTATTTCATTGTTTCATATAACAATGAGTCCATGTAGCTATAAGCATATTAAAACCATTCAAAACACGGCCTTTGCAAAACCGAGTGAAAATATTAGTCGCACTTAACAGCACTATGAAGAAACTTGTACCGCAAGCTTTAATATATTGGAGGTCGCCTTTATAACATCTAGCGCTTTGATTCAAACACAATGGAATGTATGGTAAGTGCATTCTTTGAACGGAAAATATTACAGCAAAACAATGTTTTTCAAATGCTTGGTAAGCATTTGTATGGAAGCGATATAAAGGTTATTAAATTCGGTTATAGCTCTAGAAAATCAGATAAAAAATAGCTTTACTCGTACAAAAAATCGGTCATACAGGTAGCATGAGTTTTTAAAAAGTTATAGTTAGCAGGCGGGCAAAGTCACGAATTTCGTGAAATCCAAATTGAGACCCCTACGATGAATTGCAGTATTTGCTTATTTTAGCTGAACGCCGCGGGAAGAAAATTAATTAAATTTGGAAAAGACTTCCAGACATTGAATTTTGCTAAGGGGTCAGAGTTTTCCTCTGGTAAAAAAGGTAACTTTCTATATTAATTAAAAATAATATTAATTTCATGCTATATTTTTTCCGTGATGACTGACTGATTCTAACCTGTGAATATGATAGTGATGTATTAATTGGCCATGTTCAATGTATTAACCAATTTAAATCAATATATTCTTTCACTTAAAAACATGTTTAAGCAGAAAAACCCTGCGTGTAGTCTATTTTGCCCTTGCTGAATCACTGCTAACCTATGGATTGAGTGCCTACGGGCGAAAAAACTAAGAATGAGTGCAAAGAAAATTACGACAATCTATTTCTCACATGTAAAATACTTCCTGTCCACGAGAAGGTCAAGTACTTGGTAGTTCTTGAGCAGTTCTATAATGACCAGTATAAAGTACCTGTACAAAATACCTATAACACCAGAAGGGTCAGAGAGCGTAAATTAATTCAACCAGCAGTCAAAAACTACTATGGCAAAAGAACTAACAAGTACTTGCTCCCTACGATCTGTAACACGCACACTTTGCTTGGCTCAGAAATACAACTAGTCAAATTAGTAAATGGTCCCTAAAAACTAATCTGAGGCGTATATTAATTAATGAACTGAATATAAACTGATACGCATTCCAACGATAATATTATTGTACCAATAAATTGTAATATTAGTATGTTAATTTATAAAATGATAATTGTTAATTTGTATATTAATTTATGGAATATTTATTTTATTAATCTATGGAATGTTAATTATATTCATTTATTGCATTTTCACTGTATTCATTTATTGAACGTGAGTAATGTATTGCATAAATGTCGAGTAGGTAGGTATACATGTATGCTGACAACATATATTTTGAATTTTAATTGTTTTGATTTGTTGAATTTTAATTTATTGACTTTTTTTTTCTTAATTAATTGAATTATTAAATTATTGCATGTAATTAAAGTATTAATTTAGGGAACTTAACTGTAGAACAAGCGCTAATCCCGCCGACAAACTGTTTTGCAGATTGGTGGGTTAATATCCGTACAATGTAAACTTTGTTTCGAATAAATGATTTATTTATTTATTATTTATTATTATTCACCACTGAACCGTATTCCCGGAATAGCCTTTGAACGCATAATTGTTTTATAACAATTCATTACGACGTGTAGTCATCGATACAGGTTGCGGCCACTAGAATTAATATTATGTTATATTAATTTCACTTTGTATTCGATTTCAGGTAGCTATGGGAAACGAAAACAACTCTTATTGCATGTATAACAACTATTCAAAACAACTATTACTAAGTATTGTGTGAAGGTGAGCTGCTGTATCTTTTTAAAAATTACTTTTATGTTTTAACAAACATATATTTTTCATCGTGAAGGCACCAGCTAAAACAAATAAATAATTTATTGTACTTATTTATTAATCGTTCTGCTCTTTATAATCTGCCATATGATTCCTATGATTGTTTTTTTATTTTGGTGTTTTATTTTCGCTATATAGCACAGGAAGGTTCCAGACTTTGTCATGAACATATTTATCCTGCACACTAGAAATTAATCTTGCATGTCGGCAGATGCTACGAATATTCAAGTAACAGAAACCAAGAACAAGAGAATCAAGGCAACAATTTGTGGATCACGCAAAGTATTGTTTCGAGTCTGATTGTGTGTATGTGTGTGTGTGTGCTTAGGAATCGAACCCCAAAACACTCGGCACAGTGTTAAACGAGACAGCCGCTTATACGTAGGTGCTTTCAAGTATCATTTACTTGCAAATAATCTATGTAGTTAATTTGGAACATCATAATACGCAGCATAAGATCGTGCAATATAGGTGGCCTGCTAAATTCTTATATTACGTAAGTTCGTGATAAACTTGAAATATGTTCTCTCCCTTAAAAGCTGAAGAAAATTTCACAGCAATAACTAGAGGCTTACATAAATAAAGGCTTTGTCATAAGTCCATGCACACGAATCAAATCTCAAAAGTAAATTGGAAGCATCGCGCAATCTACTTGATTTATAGATGACGATGTCCTTTATAATGGACTCCCGACCATTCATCTTAAATAAAAAAAAACGCAATCACTATCCTTGGCCTTTTAAAACTTAGTGTGAACTCAAATTACATAACTAACTTCACGCCTTCTATCCCTGAAGGGGTAGGCAGAGGTGTATTATACACCCACTTTACGCCAGTTATGTTTCGTCGCAATGTAATATGGGGCGAGCCTATTGCCATCTACCGGGCACATTGTTTAGCGAGCGATAATTAACATTTTTAATACACACATAACTTCGAAAAGTCAGAGGTGTGTGCCCGGGGCAACTGGGATCGAACCCGAGACTGTCGTCTCGGCAGTCCGTTACGTACACAACTGGGCTATCGCCGCTCTTCCTTTTCCGCCGCTCATTCTGTACTCGAATTATTCTTCAAAAAAAAAGCAAAGTGATAAGGGATCTTTTTAAATTAACTAAGCGGCAAAATAATTTGGCTGCCCCTTTTCGAGCTTTTTTATAAGCCATAATTCAAGCAGTAAATTACAAGTGAGGTAACTAAGAGAAATTCTTAATTAAAAAGCTTAGAAAGGCTATTAGGGTACGCGAAATTTAATTTTTGCTAGCGTGGTGCTACATGTTTCAGTAGAAAATGAATGTATGTGAACTTGAGTTATTTATAAATCAACCGTATTGGTGGGCGTATATATTTTTACGGTGAGGGACTTTTTGCTGGAGGCATGTGTGGTTTAATAATGCTTTCTTTCTGGATTTCTTTCGTTGAATGTTTATTCAATTAACTGACGCTGTGAATGGGCGAATGTGTTCGTTTTTAATGCTATTAACTGTTGAAAAATAATGAAAGGTTAATTTAAATAACATTGACATTCACTTACTTGTACGCATGCCAGCAGTTTAAATTAGACGCCCAACGTGATCCTGCGTGATTCCTGGTGTGATGTTAGTAATTGCGGTGTCTTGTGTTCGATTCCGGGTTTCCTATCAAGAATCGTCCAAATGAGGCTGGAATAGTGCAAATAGATGTCATGAACGGAACTCGCTGGAGTTCAAATTTCGTTGCGATGTTACTTTTGCAGTTTGTTAGTTTTGCGTCAAAGAGGCATAGCGGTAGTTATGGTAGTTGGATTTTTTGTTAAGAAATAAACACTAATATGTATGCACAGGGTCGCTTGTGAAAATATGGCGCTAATTATCAATATCCAGGTAAAATTACAAGGACATATAAAGAATAACCAGTACCTCCACCACCAGGCCCGTTGCAAGCTGGTTAAAACATTGGTGAATAAAAGAGGTAGGGGAGACCGGGTATGGTTGTCACACTGGTTGGTTGTCACAGAGGCCATAACAGACAATTAAACGGCGTGGTAGGAGCGAGGGAGTAGCACATCCATTTGTACCTCATGTCAGCGTACTCCGACATGCCGTTTAAGGGGCGGAACATATCTGACCGAAGATGCGTCGAACGTATCTTCGGTTGCGTCTATTCCGTCAAATGAATCGGTACACATCTGACGGAAAATGCGTCGAGCGTATCTGCACACATTCGCTGAAAGCGTGGCTATTATGCACACATATAAGTTTGTTCGTGCAGGGCCGTACTCAGGGCAGCTCAATATTTTACTGTCATATTTTTTTACCTAATCATTTTTCGTGTTCCCTGATGTCATGTAGTCACTGAAGTTCTGTAGTTATTTATATTGCAATTCGAGTTTGACTATTAAAAATATGTCGGACTTCGAAGATCTTTTTATAGTAGCCAACAAGCGTTATTTTAATATATATCCTATTTAGGTATGGATTCGAGGTTCAAAAATAAAAGACGATAATACGATTTGGTTACGGTTTTTCACAAAACTTATACAAATGATATAGAAGGGGTTACAGACTACAGTTGCAGAGCAAGACACAAAATGTTTTCTCTATAAGTATGTATGGAAATTGTACCCGTGGACCTTTAGCACCTCATACCCAAAAATTGGCCCTCGATCCAAGCTAGCAAATATGCGTTCACCCATAGCACATACTAACACTACATTATTCTACACATTTCGTTTCTGAAAAAATAAGTAAGGTCTGGCGGCCCTGGAATCTTACGATCTTAAAATCACCGATCTAGGAATAACATGGATATGGTATGTCCAATACCTACGAATTTAGCGTGCACAGCTACGAAACGTTGGGCAAATAAAATGGCTGCCATTTGGGTTGTCCAGAATGTAATCGATATCGATATGGAGCCGGTTAGAGGAGAATAATACATTTTTGTAGTAAGTTACCTTTGTTAGTTTAAATCTTTTGCCAGATTAGTTTATTCCATAATGCAAATGTGGGCGAACATGGCAAAGCGAAAGACGACCCTTGTATGAAACATTTAACAAAATATTCTCTGAGAGCCAATATCGGATTTTTAGACATATTTATGCACAAAAACAAAATTATTATGTTCGATAGACAACGATTTCACAGCAGATGTACCACAAACCTTGGCGAAAAATATAGCGATAGTGGCACGAATGACATTTCTAATAAAATATCGTCATGATCATGATTAATTTATTCAGTAAACTATGGCTATCTCTTTTTTCTGACAGAGATATCCCTAAGACAAAACGAGACAACACTATGTTTGGTGGCTTTATGTCGGTTTCGTATATCTTAATATATAAAATCCTTGCGTTACTGACTGACTGACAGACACGCCACAGCCGAAACTATTGGGCGCAGGAAGCTGAAATTTGGCATGTATGTTCCTTGGGGACCGTAGGGGTGCACTAAGAACATACATACATATCTTCACGCCTTTTATCCCCGAAGGGGTAGGCAGAGGTGTATTTCTACACCCACTTTTCGCCAGATATACTTTAGTCCCACGTAATAAGGGGCGAGCCTATTGCCGTACCGGGCACATTTCCAGACTCCGTGCTGCTACTGAGAATTTCGTGACAGAAAAACCCAATAACACTGCCCGACCCAGGAATCGAACCCGGGACCTCCCGATCCCACGCGCACATTTATGCCGCGAGACCAACGAGGCAGTCGTATAGGGTTTGATGTCGAGTTTTCCGTCTCTACGCAAAGATGGTATTTGCATCGTGTTATCCCTTAGTCGCCTCTTACGACACCCACGGGAAGATAGGGATATTGACCGTGTGGTTGACGGCATAGAATGCACTAAGAAGGGATTGCCCGAAATTCCCACGGGATCGGTCAAAACGGGTAAATTTAAAAAAAATGCAGGCGTAGCTGCTGGCGTCCTCTAGTATGTGTATAAAAAAAAACACGGCGAAATGTGGGTGTAAAATTACACCTCTGCCTACCCCTCCGGGGATACAGCTGTGAGTCTATAAAAATATAAAATAATATATGTGAATAATGTAATTTTTCCTATATTATGTACCTACTATTTGCCCTCTCCATTTATATTCCTTACTCAAAGGTCAAAATTCACGTGGTGCGTAGTGCGCGCGACGTTCGACGGATAATCCGTTAGTACGCTCGAGGTACTAACGGATTATCGGTCAGGTGTGAATGGTTGAACATTTTTCTATACATTTGTATGTATTGGCGTTACGCGACCGATAAAACGCGACGGATCTTCCGTCCGATATGTTCCGGCCCTAATGGACTTATTCGACCACTCGATACTCGTATTCTATTATGACCTCTATGACAACTAACCCGTGTGACAACCATACCCGGTCTTCCATATTTATACCTCGAAATAAGTCAATTATCACGAGTAAGACCCGCAAAATAATAATAATATTGTATAAAGTATAATGTTAACCTAATCACACAGTGTACCCAGCAGTCTATTTATATACTACTTGTGCCGTTATTGTAACCAGCCCACTGAATTAAACCGTAGTATTGTGCATATCGACGCATATGGGCATTGGGCAGCTGAATACGCGGACAAAACCAACCGCTATTGGGTCGTTTGTGACGAATATAATTAACCAGAGCAAACGTGTTTATACAACAGTATAATTTAAGTAATTACGTACGAGAGAGAATGGCCACACTTTGTGGAAAGACTGTTATGTATATCCACTTGCAATAATTAAATAGTATCGATACATATTGTGAAAGAAAGTCCTCTGCCGCAGCTAGCTATCTGTCTGTTTGCGATAAACTCAAAAACTGCTGAAGGTATTTTCATGTGGTTTTCACCAATCTATGGATATAGGTATGGAATGATTATAAAGGTTTATGTATATTTTTGTAAAGATTTCGTGTAAATGATATTTAGTCCTTTGGAAGGTGGGTAGGTTCACTAGTGATTTATAAGTCGTTACTTTAATACGATGTGCATTAATATGATGTTGTGCTTCTGTCTATTAATATGATGTGGACGAAAAGAAGTATAGAGTTCGCTTCTTCCGACTCGCAGCAGAGCCGCTCGTGCTATACCATACTGTGATAGATTTGTGTGTACAAAACCCCTAAAGGCTTGATGAAAGTCGTGGACACCGCGGCGGTTATATGTAAATGGATCTGAACTACTTTCAAGGGACTTACATGTCTCCTGAACTCAGCCTCGAATGGCAGCAAGTCTATGAGAGTCTCAAAGTTGTTTTTAAAGGATAAAATACACAATACATCCATAGCTCCATACAAAGCGTTGGCAGTTTGTTTGTTTTTCGTGTGAGCGTGTGGCCAACTCTAGTGTCGGAGTTTTCAGACCGCCCGAAGGCCTCCGACAAGGCCTAACGATCCTTATCGTTGGACAAGAACCGGGACCGACAGCTTTACGTGCTCGTGGCAGTGTAATTTGGTAACTACACAGTAAAACACTTTTATAAAGCATTCTTATGATAGTTTATGAATGTCCACAGAAACAATGAAACAAAATAGTTATTTACTGTCATAATTCCGGTAATTCACCTTCCAGTGGCGTAAACCAATTAATTGTAGGTCTGTAAATAAAACAATTGCCATTAAATACTAACGATCAAAGAGCAAACACAATTACGTAGCAGATACGTCACTGTAATGATAATATTATGTGAATTTAATTGTATGTTTTAACCCCTCCGTGGGGCGACTGGCATTTGATCAGTTTTACTTTAAATATTTCTGTGTGGGAGTGTAATACACCTCTGCCTACCTCTCGGTGATAAAGGCGTGAAGTTATGTTATGTCTTACTTCTGTATGCACTAAAGTAATAATAGCAGTATATCTTTTAAGCTTTTATACAATTTCTTTCTGTAGTTTATTACCCATTCTCCTCCTTCTTTCTCTTAGCGTTATCCCAGTTTCAATCTGGGGTCCGCTTACTAGTCTAACCGGATTTGGCTGAATATTAGCTTTTCCACAGAGCGACTGCCTGTCTGACCTCCGCAACCCGAAGGGATAGCGGTACTCCATGGTTTAGACTAGTGTCAGTTTATTTAGAAGGTACTGACGCCCTGTAACGACTGTCAAAGATCTTCATGACAACCGGGACCCACGGCTTAACGTGCTCTCCGAGGCACGGGACAAGCGATAATCAACAATTCAATACGCACTTAACTCCGAAAAGTCATTGGTGCGCGTCGTGAATTCGAACCCGATACCCTCTGCATGGCAGTCTGTTGGTATATCCACTCGGCTATCGCTGTCTAGTTTCTTACCCATTCTAATAACATAAAACTGCGCTGCATACTCATTAAGCATGAATATCGCAAAGCACAAAACACAGCATAAACAAAAACCCACCAAACATTTTACAAAAGAGATGTCTCATCACAAATCAAGCCATCACCATTTTGTTTTTAATCTGCAAATTTAGTAGGTACATTTATTCAGTATCCCTAGAGAAATAGTACAACCAAGTCTCTTCAGCAATTCGTCGGATTAGCTATATTATGTACGTGAAGACAGATAGACGCCAAATGGTTGTGTTTTTTCAAATATGCACGAAATGGATGCCGCGCCGCTGAATCCGAGGAGATTTTGCTTGATTTGCTCGAGTGGCGGCTCTTGATCAGAGGTTATTTTGTTATGGTCTGGAATTATCTCGGTCTCTTCTGTTTATTTGTTACTCTGTCCGTTTTCATCGTCCGTTTTATTAGACTTATTCACTTTATGCCCGTAGATTAACGCAGTAAATACTGGGTTGCGAAATTTGTTTGACGTATTTTTACGTAGTAAGTTATAGGACCTAGACAGCTTGACTGGAACAATAAATAGTTTTAGGGCTTTTAATAATACGAGTATCGGTTTACTGTAAATAGCCTGAGTATGGTATGATTCGAATTTCAGCTAGTAGCTTAAATTCACACGAGTGAGTTGCCTTGGTCAATGTTATGTTGCCTTTCACGTCATGGAAATTTGTTTGCATTCATACTTGTACGACATGAGATGCGCTTTGAGTTACATGAATTTATTGATAAATTAAACAAAATCAGACGCAGTAAGCAGCCGTGACTGTTTAGCGAGTTCTTCGAGGCACGAGTATGCTGAAAATAACAATTTAATACGTACATAACTTTGAACATTCAGTGCTGTGGGTTTGAGCCAGACACAATCTTCATGACAGTTTGTTGGTTATTTCCAAAACTTAGTATAATAACTTAATAGGTACTTCATAATTAAATAGGATGTTTCATTATCAAGTACCTAAATCACTTATTTTGTAAAGCTGAATTTATTATAGCATCAACAAAGAGACACATTTATTATTTCCATATATACCTAATTATTGCCATACATATTACACATTTATTCTTTTCATAAAAGTTTATTTTTCTCCTTGGCTACTACGAGTCAACAGACAAACTAAGAAAAGTATGAAGTGTCCTCAGACGTGCAGCTTTCCATGAGAGTTGTTTTTAGAAGTCACTTTGTGAAGTCAAAGTTGAGTTTGCACTGCATGCATTGAGTTCGAAAAACTTCTGAACAGCTTTTTTGTAGCTAGGAAACTTATTGCGAAGTTTAATAGATATGAGTATTCGTATGATAGTATTGCATTTATGTTTCAAGTTTTACAATAAAAAAACTCTTAAATTATTTAAAATACAATTACTCATTTAATTTAAGCAGTCTCCCATAAAATGTAGCTTAACCTTAAAAACTAAATTCGAGATCGATATCAAGATTAGAGGTTTGAATGTCATAACAGTAAAAACAAAAAAACGTTACATTTTATATGACAAGTACGTCTCTGCTTATGCCCTTTTCTTTTTTTTTCATATAAAATATACATATCACAATTTATTATAATGATGCAAACATAAACTCTAGTGAGTTTTAACGTGCATCATCTCATCGACGTTTTCTCAATTTTCGTCTCAATTTTTTTTTATGTTATGCCATACATTTTGTTTGAATACCTATTGAAACAAAATGTAAGGCATAGCATTAAAAAAATGAGTATACGGAAAAGTGCTAAATAATGAAGGTAGTTATTAATTTTAAACCAAGTATAACTATGCGAAGCGCGGTCGATACCACAATGGCCGGCTTGTGTTTTGATACAGGATGTTACCAAGAATAGCATGGTCATGGGCATTGTAAACAAACAGCCGCGCTTTTGCATTTGACGGCGCGTTACCAGTCCACTATAATATTTCACGTCATAACGAGGATTACAGATGTCATGAAACGTCATCACGTCATTAGTATAGTCTCTAAACAAATCGGGAGTGCTGCCGACCAGTTGTGACGTATTGCAGTGCAATGGTGGGGAGCGGCGCTGACAGTGTTTCGTGTGGACTTGTCTGGCGAAGGGCTCATTGAGTCGGGTCGCCTGGTTGACAGTACATCATGAATCTGTCCTCGGTTCGTTAATAGACTTGCAAGTGAAAGTGTTAGACTATAATTGTTAAGATAGTGCCTTTCGTGTTAAGGTAGTCAGTGTATTTTAGTTAGTGTGTATTCAATGCACAAGAACCCAGCTGCGCCCACTTAGTAGGAACTTAGAAGTGATTATATCGGCCAACAATCTAGCTACCCGCCTACATTATTTGTGGGATAAAATTGTGCAATGGAACGTACTCACACGACGCGAGTGAGGGCGATTGTGCTGCTGCCGTGTTGGCGAATCAGTTGATCATCCGCAGCAACCGTGGTGAGCGTATTTTATCTAATTTTCTTTAAAGACGGTATTTGCAAAACATTCTTGGATAGCAGAATACTGCTATACGTTTAGTAACCTTGGGAATGTCAAAATAGTTGTGGTGGTGACGCCGCCATCGCATAGTATTGAGTGTCGTGGGTTCGATTCCTACATGACACGAAGTTGTGGTTGAACAGGCTTTTATTGTGAACCGTTTGACGGTGTCGTGTTTCCCATGACATGATCTCTTGAATAATAATAATAATAATTAATAATAATAATTGTGGCTACAGAGGGAGGTACCAACCTTACGGCGTATCGTGACCGCATGCTGCCTCTGTTTCAGGGCTTCGAACCAGCTGTCAACGTTTCGGCACAGCGACTGTCGGATCAAGTGCGGGCTATCCAGCGCTGCCGCCTGCTGGATGACGACGCACTTGAGAGGCTACGATCTGACTTACTACGTAACCCTCCTATCTCTTTTTCTACGAGTAATGATTTACAAGTTGCAAATATTGTCAGACCGCAAAGGACTGTTGAAGAGGTGCATAGTAGGGATACACAAGTAAGTACCCAGTACATAGATGAATTAAGGAGTACTTTGGAGTGCACTATTCGGGAGTATCGTTTTGTGAATACCGCAGATAGGCCTCGCTTACCGCGTTTGCCCACACACAAGAAAAATATAGCGCTGGTGTGTGCCCTGGATTCACTATTGTCCACGTACTTAGACAATAGTGAAGATCTTAGCGATACCCACTCAATTCTGTACTGTGCGGCTGTTACAGCGTGTCGAGTGGCAGGTATTAAAATACCAAATGGTAGTAATACTGCCCCTCGAACTAATGCTGTACCTGCCTGGCAGTGCAGGATTGAGCGTCGTATTACTGAGGCCAGGGCGCTCATCGGAAAGCTTATTTGCTTCAGGTCGGGCAATACAAGACCGAGAGTGATGCGTTTTGTGACTCGGGCGTTCTTAGGTACGGGCCTTAGTCGCCAAGAATACGAATCACGAGTCACAGAACGCATCGACTACCTGAAGCAAAAAGTTTGTGCGTGGGCAAACCGTTTAAGACGGTACAAAAGGCGTGTGGACCGATACACCCAGAATAGGGCATTTCAAAAAGATGAAAGGTGGGTGTATAGAAGTTGGGAGCGGACTGATCCAAGTGTGGATGATGGACGTCTGCCGGATGCTGAGGCAACGAACGCTTTCTGGCCCAGCATTTGGTCGATGCCCATCAGCCACACTGAGGGTGATTGGTTTGGGGATGTTAAGCGAGCATGTGATGGAATACCCCAAATGC
The DNA here is from genome assembly GCA_944739405.2 of Euclidia mi. Lineage (NCBI taxonomy): Eukaryota > Metazoa > Arthropoda > Insecta > Lepidoptera > Erebidae > Euclidia > Euclidia mi. Next base: position 7,784,343 of record OX123195.2, read on the forward strand.
AGAGCGTAGCCATTGAAACAACGGATATAGCTTGTGCAGTCCGTTCATTATATAACTGGAAATCAGCGGGACCGGACGGACTGCACAACTTCTGGTTGAAATGGCTATGTAGTGCCCATGCTCGGTTGGCATTCCAATTCCAGGCATCTTTGGAATTGGGCTCGATCCCAACTTTTATGACAACTGGTATCATTCACCTGCTCTTTAAGTCAGGTTGTACCACGGACCCCAAAAATTATAGACCGATAACGTGTCTACCGACTATGTATAAACTTCTTACATCCATTTTGAGGACGAAGATGTTATCACATATAAGAAATAATAACATTATATTAGTGACTCAAAATGGATGTAAGAATGGGGCCCGTGGTACAAAAGAGCTACTCCTATTTGACATGGCCATTAGCCAGCAGGTGCGTCGCAATCAAAAGGATCTGGCGACATGCTGGATAGATTACAAGAAGGCCTACGACTCCGTGCCACATACGTGGCTCTTGAGGGTGCTGGAGTTATATAAAGTCGATATAACTCTATGCACCTTCTTGAAAGCATGTATGGGGCAGTGGAGTACGGTCCTTCGCTATCCAGGGACACCCTGGATGAATGGAAGGGCAAAGAGTTGCATGGACGTTTTTATCGGGCCTTACATAGGCCTGATGTAGACTTCATGTCATCAGTTGCTTGGCTACGGTTCGGTGATCTATTTGCAGAGACCGAAGGTTTTGTCTGTGCAATTATGGACGAAGTTGTCATGACGAACAACTACCGTGAGTATATTCTGAAGGATAGGACTGTTGACATATGTCGGGCGTGTCACCAGCCTGGGGAATCTCTCAGACATATAGTTTCCGGTTGTTCTCGTCTTGCCAACGGCGACTACTTGCACAGACACAATCAAGTAGCTAGGATCGTCCATCAGCAGCTTGCCTTAAAATACAGCCTAGTACCCTTTGAAGTACCGTACTACAGGTATGTGCCCGATCCAGTTCTCGAAAATGGCCGTGCCACTATGTACTGGGATCGATCTATCATCACCGATAGGACTTTCGTGGCTAACAAGCCCGATATCGTGGTGATAGATCGATCAGAACGCCTTGCAATGATCGTTGATGTCACTATTCCCCATGACGAGAATCTCGTGAAGGCCGAAAAAGACAAGGGAATCAAGTATTTGGACCTGGCTTACGAGATTTTCGACATGTGGGATGTGGACTCGGCGATCATTGTACCGATAGTCGTGTCAGTTAATGGTCTCATTGCCAAGAGCCTCGACCACCATCTCAAGAGGCTCTCGTTAGGCGGCTGGATCAAGTCCTCCATACAGAAGGCAGTATTGTTGGACACGACGCCGACGCGCATAGTTCGGAGGTTCCTCTCTCTGGAGCCCTAACCACCGGTAGCTTGGTCCCTGTGCCCGGTACCGGTGGGTCTCCGTGGTCCTATTTTATATGGTTAAATTTTATTTGTATTTTTATTAGAGTGATTTAATTATGTAAAATAAGACGATGAGATAAAATGAGTGAATAAAGAGGAATAATAATAAATCTTTATTTCAGAATACTTAGTTCCATATTACAATAAAATCCAAAGAAACTTATTTCTAACTTAAATACTAAGCATTATTACTTAAAAAATAAGTTACGCAGCTATTTGTAACCATTTATTATACATGGAGCTGGTACACAGTCGGTCAGCCAGTTCCTTTACGATGCTATTGCTACACGTACCAACCCGCTTCATAAACATAGCGATTCGATTTCTTTGTATGGCATTAAACGTGTTCAGTCTTGCTTCGGCAAACATTCCGGAGGCGCTACAGTATGGAGCAAAACCCATTAGGTGCCTGTAGATGTTATTGTACTGAACACGAATGCCATCCAAAGATCTTCCCGTATACCTAGTCCAGAGTTGGCACGTGTAGAAATTTTGACAATATGTTGTAAATAAATGGTTTTTAGTCTGTACATCGGCCTTCAAAAATCGTCTCGCTAACATATTACCTACAACTGAGAGCGCCCTACGTTGTCAATCGATATCAGCATCATCTTTCATGTCCGATGTTAAGATGTGGCCAAGGTACTTGAACCTCCCAACCACCTTAACATTCTGTCCTCCTATCCACACCGGCGGGACGTTCTGAGGACCTCTACCCGATCTAAATATCATCATTTCAGTTTTGTTTGTGTTATATAGTAAATCATGCTTTTTAGCATATTGCTCACAGATCGCTAACAGTTTTCTTAGACCCTTGATCGAGGGGCTGAGGAGGACCATGTCATCAGCGTAACTCAGGTTATTGACATATCTGTCACCAAGCCTGAGTCCCACCGGCGTCCTGGTCAGCTCCCCGATCAAATCGTTTATATAAAGGTTGAATAGGTCAGGAGAGGTCAATCCACCCTGCCTAACTCCGCTTGATAGTTTATAACTGTCCGACATAGCAGACCCCCACCTGACATTGTTAGACTGATTAGTATACCAATACCTAATCAGACCAACAATGCCAGTCTGTACGTTACTGTTGTCTAGTTTCTCCCATAGCAAGTCGTGATTGATGGTATCGAAAGCGTGACTTAGATCCAGGAAACAGGCGTACACGCTTGTTTCCTGGCTTACATACTGCGACACGACTTGTTTCAGAGAGAGAATAGCCATATCAGTTGATACTTAAGGGCGAAACCCAAATTGCCCATCATTAATGTTCAAGGATGGGCTCAACTTTATATGTATTAGACGTTCAAGTACCTTGGCCACAGTGGTTGCCAGAGAAATGGGCCTATAAATGGACATGCTCGATGTGTTACCTGTCTTATTTTTAATTATAGGTACAACTAACGTACGAATCAGATCAGCCGGCAAGTACTGATGTCGCGAACAAATATTGAAAAGTTGAGCCAATACGTCAGAAATATGCTGTCCATACAACAAATGTTCTACGCTTAGTCCATCATGACCCGGGGACTTACCATGCCTCATTCGTCTAAGTACATCTATTACATCATCAGATGTGACATTAAATATCTCCTCAGACCTAGTCTTTCTTAATGAAACACCCATATGCGCCTGCATATTGCTAATCTGTGAGATATAAAAATGCGTTCGGAACTTATTAGCAATAGACTTTCCATCGGTCTCCCCTTCTACACTAACTGATGAGCTACTCTTAGGGTTTAGCTTTTTAACCACCCACGTGATTACAGCACGCACGGTCGTGCTCTAATTCAAGAAGTTCCATGTGTTTACAGCACGCATGGTCGTGCTCTAAAAAAGTCGTCCTATTGGTCCACCGAGGACATCAGAGCCAATCAACAAGTCGATTTGTCCCGGTGTGTCAAATTTGGGGTCTGCCAGTTCCAATCCCGATGTCAAATTCACCACACCAGCAGGTAGCTGCTTCTGTGGGTGCATACCCAAAATTTTCTTCAGCACAATAGCCGATGAAGATTCAACAGGGCCAAACAAAACCTTAACTTGCCCTTCAACATTAGAGGCTACGTCCCCTATGCCCCGTATACAATTTGGAAAAGAACCCATATTTAATTTAACCCGCCCTACCAAATAAGTGGAAACAATGCAACCTTGTGAACCTGTGTCCAATATAGCACGGACAACAACAGAGGTCCCCGTGGGTCCCCAGACCCTAACAGCAACCGTTGGTAGGATAACGGTCTCAATGGGGGAGGTTGGCGTTATAGGGCAGGGGTCAATGACCTATTGTTGCCTGGGCGGCGACCGTTGGCCAGGACCAGGCAAGTCAAAACGAGGGTGCGGCTTGAAGTCCTCAAAGGCGCGATGACTTGATCCGCGCGCCATCTGTGGGGGGTCATAATGACGCACCCGCCCAAAACAAGGTGGGTGCGAGTCAAGGCGGGGACGCTCCGCCAAAGGAGGGGAATACCTGGGGCAGCAGTCATGGTGCTGGTGACGTTGAACAGCACATTCAGGTGCGCGAGAGAGAGGAGGCGTGCGCACGCTACGGTTCTCCAAGCGGGGCGAGTGGCGATCAATTGAGCGAGGCGACTCTCGGCTACGCGCCGGTGAGCCTCGGCTGCCACCTTCAAAACACCCGCCCGTGCGCGGCGTCGGCTGGTTGGACAAGCGGCCAACCTCTTTGGCATTCATACAGAGAATGTCCAAATGCTGTCCTACACAGTGAGGACAGGGGCGAGAGTTTGGGCAGTCTCGCTGGTAGTGGAACCCCAAACAAGAGAAGCAAAGGCGGCGGGCATTCGCGATGCGCCTACGAGAGGCGACATGTAGGTCCAAGAATGCCCTACAACTGGCCGTTCTGTGCCCCGTGACCTTGCAGTAGGAGCACTCCGCTGGGCTCTGCGTGACCGCAAAGCGAGGAGGGCGCCGGTCAACATTGGCTCGGGTGTGAACGCGAGCCTGCTCCTTGACCTTGGGCGGCTGTGACTTAGCCGGCGTGTCACCACCGGAGTTGTCCAAGACCCGGCACTCATCCTCCAGGAACTTCTCCAGGTCAGCAAAGGGGGGCAGATGGGTCGCGCTATCCCCACCAAAGCGCTGCTCAAAACGCGACCTCAGGTCGGCAGGCAGCTTCTTTAACACAATGTGCACCAATAGATAGGACCATTGGTCCACGGGCAGGTCAAGGCACTTAAGTGCGTTGATGGCCACCAAAAGCGGGTTCAAAAGTTGGGTGCGCAACCCAGAGACCCGGGTGAGCGTCGGCAAACCCAAAATCTGCTCGATGTGCGTGTCGGCGAGGCCACGCTTATTATGGTACCTACGGGTAATTAGGTCTCGAGCCGTCTGGTACGCCTCGTCAGACACGGGCAGATGCTGGATGAGGCCCTTGGCCTCCCCATCCAGAACCGACATTAAATATGCCAATTTTTGTGCTGGCCGAAGGTCAGCCCTGTCATTGACCAGGCTGTTGTACAAATTAACGAAGCCCAGATAGCTTCCTAGGCAGCCATCAAAATGGGGGAGGTCCAAAGTAGGGAGCCTACTCACCAGCCCCGGTGCTGACCTAGGAAGCTCCTGCTTCAGGCCGGGTTGCCCTTCCCTATCGGCAACTAGTTGTCTCGCACTATTGGAGACAACATCATACAGGTCTAAGACCTGGGCATAGTCTTCGCTAACCTTATTTCGGTCATACAATTCAACCTTATTTGGTCAGCGGTGAAATCGTTGACTGACACTTCGAGACAGCAAGCGCTGAAAGTGCGGAATTGCTGTTCCACACTTGCCAGGCGATCGTCAATCCGCTCGTACCTCTGTAGTAAGGCCTGCTGGCGATCAGGCCGGTTCACTAAGGCACTGGCCGAGGCAAACCAGCGCAAATCTGATGCAATAGCACCAGCAGCCGCACGCAAGTCCTTGATAGCTGACATAATCAAAATTCAAAAGAGCTCCGGGCTCTTTTGAATTTTGATTATGCAAGCGTTAAATAAAATTAACAATCAAAACTTAATATTTGTTAATTCTTTGAAACCAACAAAGTATTAGCCTGTTTACTGCAAGTGCAGGTAAGTGACAGGTATCTACTGTCCAACAAAATTAATAGTTTCAATATATATTGACACAAAACAAAGTCAAAGTTATCGAAGTTGAAACTTCCAATAAGTTAATTAAAGTTAAATATTCAAATAAATTAACTAATTACTTGCAACAGACAGACTGGCTGTGTTATTTGAGATATACAATAGTAAGTAAGCACAGAATATGTGTTACCTAGCAATATTATCTATATATATTATTATAACAAGGTTTAGCAATGTAAGGTTCAAACTTAATATATCAATATATGCAATAAACTAAATCAATTGATACATATAACTGATATGTATCCAATCAAAGTGACTCATTAATAGTAACAGCAACAAATCTATGCTAGATTTCAACAATTTAAATCAACAATTACTGATTGAGGTTATGTATGACATGTGTTTCAAATTGTCTAGGTCAACTTATACAATTAAATATTATGTATTTTAGACAATACTGACCTGAGAACACTATAACACTGATTACAAATGAGATATATAGCTCATACAACACCAATCTGAGTTCAGATACAATCAACGGCTAAGATACAACTACGCTCTGCTACCAAAATTTATGTCTAGAATTCGGGCTATGAATGGGTAAGTTTTATACAGAGATCAGTGGAAGCGATTAATTCATCCAGTCTTAGCCCAAGGCAAAGGATCTAAACACATGAACCAAGTTTCTTGGCGCTAAGAATTTAACAATGTTTAATTACCTGTATCTTCACTGATGTCAGGCCTGGAACTAAGTTAGGGAAAAACAAACAAAACTAAGGTGGCCACGATAGATTGTATGAATTATCCACTTAGCTGTTCCTTCCAACTTGATGTCCTCTCCGTTGGCACGAGGGCACAATGCACGTTCACAGAATTCACAATTCAGTTTTGCAAATGTCAATCAATAGTTCACAATGTCTTTTATCACAATTTACCGTTGCCAGCACTAGATCAGGCGGCATTCAAGACGGTTTATTCAATTTAGTTCAATTATACAAGTTAATTCAATTCGCGTTAATTCAAAAGGCGATATTTTACGTACGAGACGACAACGTGGTAATTTTTTCAAGGCAAGAACATAAGTGACAGTTCATTGTGACCATTGTCAGAAATTTTCAATTGACTAAACAAAATGTCACTCAATCGATCTAATCGATTTGACTTATAATAAAAACTAATTCTATTTCAAACACCATCTATACTTAAAATTGCAGTCAGTCCCGTTATCTATAATCAGACTTTTACAAATAATACTATTAAACGTTACCTGTATGACTAGTGGAAGGTGATCGGATAGGTACGCGTCGTATAGCACGTGCACACCACATACCGCAGTCTCGGCCGCCGCGGACACAAGACAGTGGTCAAGCCACCGCTGCGAGCCTGTCGCGTTACTAACATAATTATGTACATGTGTTTACTTCTAGTTGCTTATGGTCTAAACACGATAAACATAATAAGCTTCTTTGTAATAGCTTCAAGAAGAAAGAAAGAAAAAGAACAAATTTGTGGGTAGTACCGAATGATTAAAATGAAACCATTGCTGTATTTTACGTGAACGTATGGTTCTGACTACCACTTTGTCCTAGCTTTAGCTTGGATATTGAAAGGACGTTATGGGTTCGATACTCGGATTAAAAAGAAAACGATTGTTTTTATCTTTTTCTTAATAAATCATGTGAGGGTGGCTTGCGATCACGAACCTTGTGAACGTATGCTTGCCTGCCTAGGAGGGCAAATGGTCTCTCTCTAGTCTCTTGTGCAGCCGTTTGTGGACATAGTATGTAAAAGTAACAAGACTGAACGTACAGGCTGACTTGCATTATTGCAAGCAAGTGCGTTTGAGTGAAGCGTGCATTGTTCTAGTGCAGCTGTAATATTGGATTTAGAACCAACACCCAGCTCCGTTCGAGACTGTCCTTCGCAGGGCAGCGGTGCTAAATGGTAGATTCGCGTAAAAAGTTGTTCGACTTATCGAATCGTACATACTAAGTTCATAGTGTAAGGCTGTGCTGAGCTGTTGCGGCTGACCGCGCTGGTTTTGTGTGGAACGGATTGTAGCGTTTATTTCTGAAATAGATGTGACCTGTAGTGCTGTTTAAAACTTTAGACATGTAGTTGGTTGGTTCGAGTGTAACCTGACCGCCCATAGTCGAAAGATATTGCTAGCGCCATTATTTTACCGACTCGTATTGTTGATAATACCTAACGGTTTTCGTTTGAACGTGATTAGAGCCTAAGTTAAGAACGGTACTTTTGCTCGTTATGGTTCGGATTTGTACAGACGAATCTCGGTGTTACAATTAAACCTGCTTCTTACTGTACGCAAATTTTAACATGGCGTTAAATGTGTCACTAATAAAAATGTTTGGTGTTACCTTACTGTGATTAATAAATGGCACCACTAGTGAAATTTAATTGGATTTTAAGATTTTACGCGTAAAATTACCTACTGTATGTTTTAAAAACTCATGTGTTATGCTGGGAATCTTTACCAAGTGCCCTCGATTTCTCTAGCTAATTCCAAGTTATGTTTGGGATGTTTAGGAGTGATACAGTAAAGAAGATACCTCAGTACAAGGTTTCTAGTAGAAGCTGTTAAACTCGGTTATCAAATGTAGAAGAAAATTATTGAGTTATTATTGTAGTGTCATGATAATCAGTTTGAGCGATTTTAGCTTTTATTTTAGGTAGGACCAGGTGAGTGGTCCTTAGTGATGATTGTTTGCGAACCTTGTAAGTCGTTGTTGTGATGGTCTTGTGCTACCTACCCTCGTCTGTGCGACGACAAGCTTTTGTGTTAGCCATCGTTTCCATTGACTGGTAAATAAGACAAGCCATTGCGTTGGTGTCATAGTATCACTAATGGTTGGGTTAGGATAAGTATTTCGCATTTTAGAATCAACCATTTAGTTTAAACTAGATAATACGGACATTGTTTGAACGCCGCATTCTGGTGTCCTTTCTGTAATAGCGAATACGTATTGATGAATTCACCATGAGTTTAGTTGCCACCGCGATAGCTTTATGCCTTTCAGTTAAGAGCAGGTCAGAAGTTTGTTATAAACCACAAACCTTTTGGAAAGCGCTTAGGTAAAGAGGTACAAAGGTTGTCATCAAAGCCCTTTTTATTTCATTTAGTAGCATACTTGCAAGATTTGATTTATAAGTAGAGCCCATCTTACAAACAAGGCTATGAGAACAAATCAGGCATGCCTATTGATGTTATGACGATTTTTCTGTTAAGTGTTGAGAATTTGAAATGGTTATCGAACGTGAAGTCGCTGTCAAACAAGCGTACCTACAAGTACGCTTATGATCTTAGGAAGGTTTCTGAGGTTCAAGTACCAATAATGCTGACATAGTAAAGAAATAACTTATGAGTGTAGTGGTATTGTCTTCGTGATGCGCGTCGCAAGCAAAATTGCCCCTAGAAAGCGGCATCTGCTCGTAGTGTAGTCCGGGGTAGTTCGGGAAAGCGATAGCTCTGGATGGTATAATCGGGTCTAGCCTTGTAACGAGGACCATAGCGTGGCCCGGCATTACTAGAGGAAGTGCATTAACATGTGGTGGTTGGACGTAATCATGGATACACTGCCGCGCAAATGGCTCTAATTTGATTTATGTTCACTGATTCTACTCGTATATTAATCGCTAAAATTGTCTGTCATTGGTGCTTCATTGGCTTCTTTTGTGTGACAGGAGCGTGTAACAAGAATCGGAATGAACTCGTTACAGTTGATTGACTATCTTAGTAGTCGTTGCGTTCGCGTACTTCGCGTAGACAAAATCAGGTTTGGCTGTACTGGTACAAAAGATGAACAATGAAGATTTGAAAGTTGCGTTATTAACATCCTAATTATTGAAAAAAAAGCCAAGCACCAAGTAAAGTTGTAAAAGAATTTGATAATCACTTACGATTTCGATGTACGGATATCGAATTAGTCTGAAAGAATTCTCCATTCAGTGGGTACACCATACGAAGAATTCTTGTAAAATTCAGTTGGTAGATTGGAGCGCGTGTGCGGTGCGCGGCTCGTGAGTGGCGCGCATCCTGTGCGCGGTTTTTAGGTGCCTCATAATCGGTATAGCTCCAGCCTATATGGCTTTCTAGCAATGAAATTGGAGGAAGTTTATTAAGGGAGTTTGGTTAAAGGTTGTTGAGTGAAATGGTTTTATGAAGGAGGATGACTGGATCATAAATTGATTAACGATCAATCGATCAGCATATAGAGATGACATCACTGTTCTTTAAAGTGTCAGGGTCATGATGGGTAAGTCTGTAGTGGGTAAATCCGCATCTTACTGTATAAACTATAAAATGTGTACTCCTTCTCATTCTCTGCTTCTTCTACGTGTATGAATGTGAACTATTGTGTGTGGTGTAACAAACTTTAAACTCTCGACTGTCAACTATCTTTCTCTTCTATCTTCCACTACAAACTACTGTAGTATACTCATGACGTAAGGAAATTATGGAAACAAGTGTTCATTCTGAAGTCCAGTTTATTAATGTCTCAAAAGCACATTACATAAAAGTGGTTTACTTATTACTGCAATACTTAGAATTAGTAAGCAAAACGTGACGTATTATCATAACGACTGTCTTAATATGGATCGGCAAAGGCATATCCTTACACCTCCCTTGAAAAGTTTCGACTACCACATCCCCCCGTTAGGGAGAAAAAAAAAATGATACGTACAATAATAAGTCACGATATAAATCAATTTTTTTTTCACAATTAAAATTAAAATTGAATGTATACAATAACACATTAATATATTTTTAAAATTAAACATAACTCATACAATGCGATTCATAAAATTTTGAATAATGATTATAAATTGTGACGTCACATCGCGCTCCTGCGCCGCGAGCCTCGCTACGAGTGACGCACAGCAATGGGCCGCTCCCTCGCGCCCCTCCGCGCCGGCCCTATAAATACAGGGGACACACGAGGCTTCGTCCCTTTTGCTCCGGCCAGCACCACCGAGTTGAGTACAAGATCATCTGAAGACCTGTGAAGTGCCAACGTTGCCCACGCCCGGGATAATTTGTCTCTTCTGTTAGCCTTAATCGTCAGTTCTTTTTTGTATCGAATAATTGGAATTATAACGCGAGTTTAAACTTTCCTGGTGATATTTTTTATTTATTTCCCGTAAGTAACCTAAGTCTCTTTAATTGCTCGGCGAGTGATCGATCCCGGCTACCCCGTGGAAATCAATCACGCGTGCGACAAAATTAATTAACAATGAAATAATTTTTGAAGGATTTTGTGAATAACATATTCTTTACCATCTTTGATAATTATAACATTTGGTGGAACATCCAGTAATACCTTGTATGGACCATTATAAATACTATCTAATTTTGTACCGGTATGGTTTTTTAACAATATTAAATCACCTGGTTTGTAGTTAATACTATGCACATTTTGGTCAAAAACACTTTTTCAAATTATTTTGCTTTTTATTTAATTTTCCTTTGCATCAGCATGGGCTTTTTGCAGTCTATATTTTAATTCTTTAGGGGAACTGTCAAAATTATACAATGGATCAACATTTAATTTCAAATTGCTGGGCAAATTACAATGTTTTCCAAAAACTAATTCGTATGGAGTGTATTTTGTTTCAGTATATACCGTAGTATTAAACGAGAAACACCAGAAGGGAACCCAATCGCTCCAATTATCTCTATTATTACTGCATTGAATTCTCAGGTAAGATCCCAAATGTTTGTGGGAATTTTCAATTGAACCTAATGTTTCGTGGTGGTAAGGAGTTGAATTTATTTTTTTTATACCTAATAATTCGCATGTTTCTTTTAAGACAGATGACATAAATTCAGTCCCGTTATCAGTTAAAATCTCTTGTGGAATTCCATAACGTAAAATGAAATTATTAACGAATGTCCTTGAGACTGTAACTGTATCCTTTTGCTGTATGGGATATGCTTCGACAAACTTTGACAATTCGCATTGTACCGTTAGGATGTACTTATTATTATAACTATCTAATTCTAAAGGGCCCATTAAGTCTAAACTAATCCTATCAAAAGCCGAACTATGTAGGTGTTGACGTTATTACCATCGGTTCCTTAAAGTTTTTATTAGTATATTTCTGTAACTGGCAGACCTTACATTTTTTGACATACTTAGCTACGTCGGTAGACCTGCCTGGCCAAAAATAATGTCTTTTAATATTATTTGTCATACGATTCACCCCCGCATGGCCACTGCTAGGTAATAAGTGAAAATCGTTGAGTATAACTTTTTTTTCATCATCGTCATAATACCTCTAATTACAGAATTGCAAAAGTAATTAATAAAAAATTGGGCAAGTGCGAGTCGGACTCGCGCACAAAGGGTTCCGTACCATCATCTATAAAAGAAAATCACGTTCGTTGTATGTATACTTAAATACTTTATAAGTTTCTACCTGTTTATTAAGATCGAGTAACAAATTGCTTAAAAATTACGTTTGTTGTATGGGAGCCCCCCTTTATTATTTACTTTTTTTAAATTTAATTATTTATTTTGAAAGGTAATATACAACTACATATTCTGTAAAAATTTAAAGCGTCTACCTGTAACAGTTAGTAATTTTGAGCAAAATATACGAAATAAAACACGGTTTTTGTATAGGACCCCCCCCTTAATTTTTTATTTTTTTTATTTTTAGTATTTGTTGTTATAGCGGCAACCAAAATACATCATTTGTGAAAATTTCAGCTATCTAGCTATCATGGTTTATGAGATACAGCCTGGTGACAGACAGACAGACAGACAGACAACGGAGGCTTAGTAATAGGGTTCCGTTTTTTACCTTTTAGGTACGGAACCCTAATTATGGACGTAACAGACTAGCATCCACGACACAGGGAATCCTAGTGTGGAGGCTAGTGCCAATTGTATCTAGTTCTAAGTGTCTGAACAATAAAATTATTATTATTATTATTATTATTTGGTATTGTTTCTCTTCTCGGTTTAGTAACCGGTATTTAATAACAATTACGGGTTTGCACCAAGTAATTATCATTTAATTAATAGTTGTGGGGTTATCGATAATTTGTGTTTCAGTTTCTTCACCTTGCATAAACTTCCGCACTATCCTGCATGTATTTAAAATAGCAGCTTTTTGTATATTTATGTAAATATTTGGGGATAAATTGAGTAACTTTATACTGTGATGTAGGTGTCTTGGAACAACTCCGGTGGTAGATATAACTATAGGTACAATATAAACTTTATTTACTTTCCAAATTCTGCCTATTTCCTCCTTTAGCTCTGTGTATTTGTTAATTTTTTCTGTGATTGCTTTTAAGAGGTTATGTGTATTTGGGACTGCAATATCGATTATATGAACTGTATTATCTAATTTATTGCGTATAGTGATGTCTGGCCTATTGTAGTGTATCGTTCTATCGGTAAGTATAGCACGATCGCAATACATTTTATAGTTAGTATTCTCTAGCACGGGAGAAGGGTTGTATTTATAATATGGTGTGCGTGTGTCTTGAATCAGTTTATACATAATGCCTAATTTCTGGTGTACAATATTGACTATCTGGTTATGACGGTGTGTATAATCTGTTTGTGTGAGTGTGGCGCATGCTCCTGTGATATGCTGTATGGTCTCAGGTTGTCGGTGGCATTTCCGGCATTTGTCATCTGTTATATTTGTATCCTTTATTATGTGCTTTCTGTAATTCTTGGTGTTAATTACTTGATCTTGGATCGCTACAAGGAAGCCTTCCGTCTCTGGGAACAAATATCCTGACGTGAGCCATCTGTTTGAGGCATTTGAGTCTATGTGCGGCTGTTGTAAATCGTGAGGATGACGCCCATGTAGTGCTTTTCCTCTCCATTTCGCCATCTTTATTTTTTCTATATCAGCGGGTTGAATAAGTGCTTGTGATTCATTGCTCATTCCTGCAAGTTAAGGGGGGTAAATTTTAAATCAGTGTTAATAATAGCTCTGTGTAAATCACTTGTGGCTGCTTTTTTGTAAAAGAATGATCTCAGACCGCCAAGTTGTTTTTCCCATAGCCAAGATATATCTATTAATCCTCTTCCGCCTTTTACTCTCTTTAGGGACATGCGTTCTATGGCTGAATTTGGGTGTAAGTAATTGTTTCTTGTTAGTATGGTACGGGTTTTTATTTCCAAACTATTTAAATCTGTTTTTGACCATTTAACTATGCCAAAGGAATAAGTTAACAAGGGGATAGCATACGTGTTAATTGCTTTAATCAATCGCTTGCTTGTCAGTTGGGTTTTACATATAGCAGTTAATCTAAGTTTATATTCCTCTGTTAATTTTTTCTTTATTGTTGTATGATCCAATTGTTGTGACTGCTGGTATCCTAGATATTTGTACACGTCTTCAGATTCCATGGCATTTATGATTTCTCCTTCTTCCAGCGTGTGGTCTCCTGGTACTATTTTCCCGTTTTTAATATCCAAAATTTTACACTTATCTAACCCGAACTGCATTTTAATATCATTACTAAATAAATGTGTGATGTTTATAAGCTTCTTCATATTTTTCGGGGTGCTACTGTAAAGTTTAATATCGTCCATGTATATGAGATGAGCTATAGATTTTACATTAGAGGAATACTTAAAACGGTATCCAGCATTCTGTTTATTTATTATGTATGACAGTGGGTTGAGTGCGAGACAGAACCAAAGAGGGCTAAGTGAGTCGCCTTGGTATATACCTTTCCTGATCTGAATCTCTCTTGTTACTATAGTCGAATTTATGTTGTGTAAATAAATGTTGGTTTGCCATAACGACATGAATTCTTTTAAAAATTGTATAATAAATGGGTTGATTTTGTAAATACTTAATATTTTGATTAACCAAGTGTGCGGGATGCTGTCAAATGCCTTTCGGTAGTCTATATAAGTACAATGCAAGTTTCTTTTGTAAGTGTTTGCGTGTTTATTATTATTATTATTACTATAAAGCGAGGTAAAGTAAGTTGCAACTTTTTACTTTCGTTTAACAAAAGTTTTATAAGGCTAGCATTTTTATTTTTAATTATTAGCAACTCTGTTAAGGCTAATCTTCTACAAAATTTATCTAAGTCCCTCGCTAACACCTCTGCGGTCGATAACGATCGGGAGTCTAGATATATCGCAGATTGCGATGGTACAAATATGCAAAGATTTGCATCTGATATAATATTATCTTTATGTTTCAAAATTCTCTCTTTTAAATCAGAAAAAAACTAGTTCCACTATTTCGTCAGGTTTTTTGAGTATCTCCACAGCGACTGGTTGATCAGACCTGTCTGCTGAGGGTGTCCTCTTTTCTAAACTATCATTACTACGTGTCAGTGCAAGATTTTTTCGTTGTTTTCTTGTCAAAACATTGACTACGTGTTCCTGCATATCTCTCAAATCTTTACTTGTTACAGGAATTCGACTCAATGTGTCTGCAGCCATATTGGTTTGACCTGGAACATATGCTACCTCAAAATGATACTCCTCTAGATATAAACGACATTTTGTTAACCTACTAAAGGGTTCTTTCAAATTAAACAGATAAACAAGTGGTCTGTGGTCGGTATAAATTTTAAACTTTCTCCCGTACAAATAAGGTCTAAAATGGTTTATTGCCCAAACTATAGCAAGCAATTCTAAATCTATTATTGGATATCTCGTCTCCGCAGGTTTTAAATTACGGCTTGCGTATGCAACAACTTTCCCATTGCTATTAGACAATATTGCGCCTAGACCTATTTTCGATGCGTCCGTTTGTAACTGAAAAACATTATTTTCTGAGAAATCCGGATAATCTGGAATTGGTGGATTCATGAGAGCTAACTTTAATTTTTCAAAAGCCGACTGGCATTCAGATGACCAATTAAACTTAGCACCTTTTTTACACAAAAGATTGATTGGATAGGCAATATCGGCCAAACGTGGTATAAACCTTCTATAGTAGTTGGCAAACGCGACAAAACGTTTGACGTCATCAGCACTATTAGGTGTGGGATATTTGCGCAACGTTTCATTTTTTTCTGGGTCTGGAAAAATGCCCTCTGATGTTATTTTATGGCCTAAGTAAACTATATCATGCCTTAAGAATTCACATTTAATAGGGTTTAATTTTAAGTTCACTTCTCTAAAACGGTTTTTTTTAAATAAAATAAAAATGAATTTATTGACAGTAAAAGTATACAGTGGATTGTTATCCGGCGGCCCCACACTAGGCAAGCCTGTCCTGTGGGTGCCTGTTACGATTTACATTTTGTTACTGACATAAGAGCTCGGTCGACATCTTAACTGTTATACATTTCATTTATGTTTGTACTTATCTAATCGTATACTAAATAATCAGGCTAAAATATTTACTAACATTACATAAATAGGTTTAACACAATATGTTTTCTAGACTATAACTAAAATATATAATAATATGTATGTATAGGAAACAAATATTATTAAATATAAAAATATATTAATAAGATAAGCTTTTGTTGCGTGTATATCCTAACCAGTTCGATCATTAAGTGCCTACTGTTCAGATTGAATGAACTAGAAGATTTTCGGTAGCGTCATATGTTAACGTGAGTAGCCAATTTATGATTTTTAATTTTGCCTCTTTTACTGAACATTGCTTAACGTCACACAGTTTTACAACTTTATTATATATAAAATTTTCCATAAAAGGGCTGAAACGTCTAGCAAATGACGTGTTAACTTTCGTTAGTATAAGCATCAAATTATATAATGACATAAACAAAAAACTTAACATTGTTATACTAAGTAGACGCGAAGTTAAAGTGAAAGTTGTTGCTTGGCTTAAACAACTAGATTACCAAAATACGGAAGACCTTCTTTCTTTCATAGCCTAACACCCGCCACACATACTTAGAACGCTTAATAATGCAAACACACACACACACACGCGCACGCACACACACACACACACACACACACACACACACACACACACACACACACACACAATAGGGTACTAATATAATAAATAATATGTATTACGTTTACGAATTAAGATAGCAGCGACACACTGTACAAACTGTACCGTCACCTATCGCACGACTGAATACTGCTTCCCAAGATACAGGCTATCTGCCTAGTTTGGGTATCAGTCTCAGTACCTCCTATATTATTTGTCAATGTTTGTGCTTACCTTTTAAGTTTATGTTGTATGTAACTACTGTGTCCAATAAACGATTTTGTTTTTTTTTGATTTTGATTTTTAACTTTTGGCGTATCAATTTTATAAACGCGACGCTTTAAAAGGTCTTGGTACCCCTCAGAATTAAAAACAATCCGATGTACTTTTAGACATGATTTAAGTAAACATAGCTGACGAACATTTAACAATTTACAATCATTGTATAGACTTTTAGTGGAGTACCTAAAAGGCTTCTTCAGCATAGTTTTGAGGACAGATCGATGTGCTCTTTCAACCTCTAACATATAAGTTTTACAGGCAGTCCCCCAGCAAGTTATGCAGTATGTTATTAGGGATTGACACAATGCAAAATATACAGTTTTTAGTGTTTCTAGTGATACGGATGCTCGGAGTAACTTCAGGATATTTGCGGATCTTCGAACTCGATTTGATAAGGTTGAGATGTGAGCTTTGAAATTAAGGTTTTGGTCTATAACCACGCCAAGATATTTAATTGATCCCACTTTCTCTAGGTACTCACAGTTACAGCAGTCCTGCGTTTTGCAGCTGTGTATCTGAAAACGAAACGAGGGATCTGGAGCTGAAGCAGCTGTCTTATGGAAACACATATACTTTGTTTTACCGGCGTTCAATGTTAATAGGTTATAGTTTAACCAAGTTGATACCTGCTTCATCCCTGCCTCAGCATTACAAAAAGCCTCCCTCCAAGTTGAGCCATTATAAATAATAGCCGTATCATCGGCGTAACATACGATATCATTATGAATTTTGTCATGTATGTCATTTATGTACATGATGAATAGAGTAGGCCCAAGAATGCTACCTTGCGGGACACCAAAATTTACAGTGCGAGGACTACTTTCGTGGCTACCTACTCTAACACACTGTTTTCTCTCACAGAGATAGCTTCTAAACCATTCGAGAGCTATTCCTCTTATTCCATAAAGTTTTTGTAACTTCATCAATAGTATTGGAAAAGATACAGTATCGAAAGCTTTCGCTAAGTCTAGGAAAACTCCGATACTGCATCTATTATATTTAATACGCTAATAAGGTTTTTGTTATGGTTTGATAAGGATTTACCTATTACAACACAGTCATCTAAATATATAAAACAATTTTTATAATTCAGACCGGCCATTGCTATAGTCATAAGTCTTGAAAATACACTTGGACTTGTTTTAAGACCCATGGGACAACGTTTCATTTGGTATTGTTTACCGGCTGTGAAAGCTGTGCATTTACGCGAAGTTTGGTCCAAAGAAAACTGATATATTTTGTTTAAGCCGAATGATATATATTTTCTTGACTTTTCACTAAGAGATAATTGATAATAACTTTGGGAAAGGTCCAATTTTGAAAAATATATACTACCAGACAAGGAATCTAAGATCTCCGCTATATTGGGTAATGGAAATTTATCATCTTGAATTTTGGTGTTAAGGTGGCGGTAATCAATTACAAGCCTCCATTTTTTCATTGCTTTTATCAGCTTTCTTGGGTACCAGTAATACCGGGCTCGACCACTCGGATGTGGTTTCTTCAATTATATCATTGTCTAACATGTCCTTAATTTGTTTTTCCACTTCGCTTTTAAGAGCATGTGGAATTCTGTAAGGCTTAACGTAAACCGGTGTAACATTATCTTTTAAAGCTATCGAATGTTCCATTAAATTAGTGACAGATAACTTATCTCCTGGCAAGTGAAAAACGTCAGCGTATTTTGCACATATATTCTCTATACTTACTTGCTCCTCTTTATTCATGTTACTGAAATCAAGTAGGGAAAAAAGCGTTTTAATTCGATCTACAGACGGATTTTCCTATGCAAATTGACACACTTCAAATGTGCTAAGAGTATAAATGCATAAACTCGATAAATCGACATTAACTATTTCGTCTTACGTATTTAAAATCCTTACAGGTATAAAATTATTAATTGGTTTTGCTATCAACCCAGCTACAAAAACTCCCGAGTCGATTTCCTTTGCTAAAACAACAACATCTTCGCGAAAATTACATGATATACGCCTAATCACCTCACAACGGGGAGGGATAGTTTGTTGAAAGTTGTTATCGGTTTTTAAATGAATTGAAACTGTCTTGTCATAACTTGACAAGTTCAATGTCATTGTATTGTAATCAATGACGGCTCCATATCGCTTCAAAAATTATGACCTAATATACCATCAGTAGAACAGCATACATTTTTAAAAACGTAAAATTGTTGATTAAATACTAAACCATTATAAACTAAATCTAAATAAACATAGCCCTCGGACACTAACTGTCCACCTATGCCTTTTATCCTTATTTTATCACAACAAAGCTTACTTTATTAAGTACTCACTTAACCATTCATATTTTAAAGTGCATATAGTAGCACCGCTATCTACTAAGAAGTTTGCGTAATTACCCGATATTACGTTAAGAGAAACTACAATACTTTTACTATAGTTAAAAACATAATTATCATTCATTAGAGGCACGAAAAAACTCATTGTTTGTACTTTGTACATTTATTGTATCATCTTGGGATTCTTGCGAAATAACCTGAACGTTTCGTTGGTGTTCACCGCTTCGCGGAAAATATTGCGCTGATTGCGCATCGCTTGCAGGTATGCGAGGATATCCGAAACTCTGGTCTCGCGGTGCCCCGCGCGTATTCCCACGATTCCCACGCATAATGTACCTGGTGCTATAATTAGACGTCGGGATGTTCTGACTTTGTCTATCATTTGATTGCAAGTTATTAACTTGCTGACCAACGTTTTTATATCCCCTATTGACGTATGTTTTACCACGATTATTATAAAAACGGTTTTGGTATGAAGGATTTCTAAAATTCATGACGTGATCGTCATTAGGTAATAACGTATGTTCATCTATTGCTGTACGAATAGCTTCTGGTAACGAATTAAACTGGCGAGATGCTACAATGGTACTTAGTCGTGTGTTACTCAACCCGTCAGAAAAACGCTTAATTGCTAATTTTTCATTAATTGGACGCAATATGTTAAACTTCGAGTCATCTCCTTCAGCCTGTGCAATAGTTAAGTCAACGAATAGCTTTTCCAATTCACTGCCAAACTGTTCAATAGGCCTTCGTCCCTGGTTACTACTTAATATTTTCGATTGAATAGCTACAGCGGATTTTTTTATATCAAATGCGCACGTATATCGGTAATTAAACTATCTACCGGATATATACAACATGTAACAAATATAAATGCACTTCCTCAAAGTAGTTTGTTCAGAATCGGCTACTGAATCCATTACTGTCATTTTTAATATTGTTTATTTTTTGTTCTAAAATAATAAAAATAACGTAAATTATAGTCACTCATTTATTTCAAAAGTTGAAATATACGAAAATAAACCTTAAGTCAAAGCAGAACGCCTTCTTTTAAAATGCATTTGTTTAATGGTTCGACGTTCGGTCACACGAACGCACACATTAGTACAACACAATAGCGGCAAAAAACAATACACACAATTTACCACGAAAATATCTATCATCTATCTTTCGCTTACGTAATAATCAAACGCAAGAGCGAGACGTAATGTGTCGCCCGCGCTGGCCAATGACAAGCGCTGGCGATGCGCTTTGACAAGTTATGACAAGTATCTAGTCATCCATCGGGAATCTGTCAGCGAGAGGTCACACGACGGAGGAACATGACGGTGCTGGTGTGGAACGTTCTGCATCATCTTGATGTTAACTTGTCGCCCCCGGACTTTTTCACTGTGGGAAAATGTTAAATCACTAGTTCATAGTGAGGAGACAACAAGTGCCTAGGAGTTAAGTTGATACATATTAGCTGCTTTTGAAACAGTGAAAAGATGTGATGCGTGAGGGAACAGTGAAAGTGGACTAAAATAATGTGATTTTACCCTGTAAGTTATTTGATTATTCTATTAATGTAACTATTAATTTACAACTTTAAACACGTCGATCTTGCTTTATTCTCTCATTGATATTCTTTTACTTTATCTTTCAATAATGCTAGGTAACTAAATAGTCATCTTAATATATAAAATCCTTGCGTTACTGACTGACTGACAGACACGCTACAGCCGAAACTATTGGGCGCAGGAAACTGAAATTTGGCATGTATGTTCCTTGGGGACCGTAGGGGTGCACTAAGAAGGGATTTCCTGAAATTCCCACGGGATCCGCCGAAACTGGTAAATTAAAAAAAATTGCAGGCGTAGCTGCTGGCGTCCTCTAGTTTACAATATTATGAAACAATGGATCGTGTGCATGTTATTAACAAACAATAAATAATTTTATACAAAGTCGACTGTCCACTCCAAAGCCGAAAAGTGTGATGGAAAGAAATAGGTAGTCATATCTTTGGAAATATCAACAGTAGCTGACAAATTACTCAAACATCATTCTTGTAAACCCCACTCTATTAGAGTGATGTATAAAGACTAAATTTAAAACATTTTGTTTATATCGTATCGTATTTCGTTCCTATCAGGGACCCAATTCTGCTATTTTAGATGACATCGACATCATATTTTGAATGGAGTGAGATTATATTTTGAATTGACTCAAAATCGGTATTCTGCTATACAATGTCATTCTATTCTAATTTCGATATATTCAATTTAATGTCGAATATCCTGACATGAGTAGGTATTGCCATTAATGAAATAATTAACTTTATTGCTGGTAATTTAATGTAACAGCGTTGCCTATGATTTGTTTTTTATGTAATAAGTACGCTCTCACATTTTATTTCAATTTAACAGTTCCTTACGATCTGGTAGATGTTTCGGGAAATCTCTTCTTAGTCAGGGACCGTAAGGGTGCAGCATACGGTCCTCGAGGAACGTACATGCCAATTTTAGCATCGTGTGCCCAGGAGATTCAACTGTGCATTGCTGTTAGTCAGGGAATTGTGAATGAATTTTATATATACAGATGATACTACCTAGCAGTGCAATATGGCAGTCTATAACACTAACCAGTACCATTTTAGTAAATGAATTTATTCGTTGCATTGTGAGAGATTTTTTGATATATAATCAATAATGTTACGTACGATTTGAAATCGAACATATAAAATATGGGTGTTTTGAATATGTCTATACAGTTTGACGTTTGTCTTTGTACAAGAATATAATTATTTAGCAGAATACCGTTTATTTATTATTCAACTCTCAATATATTCGCAATATCATTTCAATGTATCTTAATTTAGGAGAATACCATTATGACGTAAATATGATACTGACATCATATCGAAACTGCATTTTGAACAAATATAATTAGCAGAATCGGGCCCCTGATCGCTGTCGTCTGTTTACCATAGCAACCGTTTCGTGTGTTTGTGTGCGTGCGCAAATTTATCGTGACCACGTTTTTTACTTTTAATCGAGTTTATACTTTCTTCAAAAAACAATATTTACGCAAATAAAAAACAAAATTCATACATACATACAAACATACATATCGTCACGCCATTTATCCATTTATGCCCGAAGGGGTAGGCAGAGGTGTATTTCTACACCCACTTTTCGCCAGATATACTTTAGTCCCACGTAATAAGGGGCGAGCCTATTGCCGTACCGGGCACATTTCCAGACTCCGTGCTGCTACTGAGAATTTCGTGACAGAAAAACCCAATAACACTGCCCGACCCAGGAATCGAACCCGGGACCTCTCGATCCCACGCGCACATTTATGCCGCGAGACCAACGAGGCAGTCTTAACAAAATTCAATACATGCATTATGATTGTAACAAGTTATTCTAATTGGAGTGTCCGAGGATGTGCGTTATTTCATTTACACGTTGTATATTATGCACCTTCGGACAACCGTGTTTTCAAAACAAATTCAATTAATTGGCTTTTGGTATTATCGCTAATCATAGAACTATATAACTGCATACTATCTATCAAACGCAATGTATCTTGTTCTTTATCGAGCATTACGGGTAAAAGCGCTATGGCTGTTTTTAAGTTAAATGATTCCGCAGCCATGTCTGATGACTTTATAGACGACTTTAAACTTATATCATATAAACTAACGATTTTATTATAGCAAATGTGTATATTATTAATTATAGAATTGATTGTTTTTAAATTATCAGGGCTTATCTCAGAATTTTCAATTTTTCTCTGTACCTTAAGCAAAATACACTCCAATTTACAATATTCAGTTTCAGCTGATAAAAATTTTTGTTGCGCTGTATCGGATGCTTGTCTCCGTACAGGTCCGATTTTAATAAGATAATCTCTAGTTTCTTTTAACTTGTTTGATATTGATAACAACTCTTTTAAAGGTATTACAATTTAACATAATTAGTACGTAAATTTAAAAATACAAGCATATGTATATCTTAGTAATAAAATAAAAAACCTGATTCGAAACGGTGACTCCGGGGCAACTCGGTGATGCTTGCCAGAAGATCATTTCCTCACGATGACTATGGCAAAGAGCTGCAGTTGTCTGCATATTCTGCTAGTGCTGGGCCGGGCTATACCCTGGACGCCGTGGGCCGGGTTAATCCCTGGACTCCGCTGCTACTGGGCCGGGCTATACCCTGGACTCCGTTGGCCGTAAAGTGGTGTAAAGGTTTGACTGGTGGTGGCATTGGCTTCTCCGTTTGCGTTCTGCGCTATCATGACCTCTTCTTTTGAAAATGTTTTGCCCATCTTCCGAGTGACCTTGAATCTTCAAATCTTGTTTCTTCATATATCTTCTTTCTTCAAATAATGTCTTCTTTCTTCAGATGTTCTTAAATGGCAGGGTCGCCATGTAGTATACTCATGACGTTAGGAAAATTATGGAAACAAGTGTTCATTCTGAAGTCCAGTTTATTAATGTCTCAAAAGCACATTACATAAAAGTGGTTTACTTATTACTGCAATACTTAGAATTAGTAAGTATAACGTGACGTATTATCGTACCGACTGTCTTAATATGGATCGGCAAAGGCATATCCTTACACTACAACACCACAAGTTGAAATTAGTACTAGCTTATTGAACGAAGAGGAGGCCGAGACGGCGGTGATTGATGTAGAACTCGATGAGGATTATCCTCATAAACTCGGTAGATGCATGACACTATCTGCAGGTTCTTAAACTACTTCAGTAGCATTTGATACGATCACTTACTTAGCATCAACTCAGACCTGAGCCAATTGACCACGAAGTTCAAATTCACGCGAACAAGACAGTCCATAACTGATAGGTACGTGAAGTTAGGCTTGACGTAGCGTAGGTTTAGTTTAGCTAGGCGTAGATTTGACTTCATCTCCGGATTTCTTTCTTACTTGCTTGATCATATTATAACATGTAAAAGATTGCTTGGTTATTTAAATTGAACTGTTGTGAAGATTTGATATGGATAAACCTGGTCGAAGGGATAGTGTCATCCGGTCCAGGCCCTTGCGGCAGGTCGAAGGGATACACCCATCCGGTCCAGGCTTATGAGTTAATTAGTTAAGCTGGTCGAAAGGATAGTGTCATCCGGTCCAGGCCCTTGCGGCTGGTCGAAGGGATACACACATCCGGTCCATGCTTATGGGTCGGGTAGTTAAGCTGGTCGACAGGATAGTGTCATCCGGTCCAGGCCCTTGCGGCTAACTCATAAGCCTGGACCGGATGGGTGTATCACTTCAACCAGACGTAAGGGCCTGGACCGGATGACACTATCCTTACGACCAGCTTAACTACCTGACTCATAAGCATGGACCGGATGGGTGTATCCCTTCGACCAGCCTTAAGGGCCTGGACCGGATGACACTATCCTTTCGACCAGCTTAACTAACTAACTGATAAGCCTAGGCCGGATACAACCATCTGGTCCACTACTACTAACTAGAGTTAATTTGGCGTTAGTATTCAATTTGAGAAGGATATGAATTATATTTACATTCTAAAATCACCTATTTATAATAATGCAACTAAACTAGCCTCGAATATAAATATTTTTCTTCAAGATATGTCACCTGACATCATTTTTAGAACCCGATATTTTGTTACTAAGTAAGAGACGTGATAGGTACATAATATCCCGAAAAGTAATAGAAAATTAATGTTAATTACCTTGAAATTAAAGAATTATACGTCATTTCATAAATAATATACTTTAGATTAATTTATAATTGAAATTAGTCGTGAACTATCGCAAGAGTTTCTATCAAATTAAATAGGTAGGTAGTTACCTAAACGAAATTATTGTATCATTAAAATTGGCTCAATTAGTCACAAAATATTAATTTGATATTTTTGTACAAAGTATAATTTAATTTACTGTTTACTGAATAAATTGTTTATCTTTAAGACAGCCGGCCTTCATACTGACGTTAAACACTGGTCGACATGGTAACTACTATTGCAAATGTTTCAGTAAATGAAAATGTACATACATTATGATAATTTATGGCTAAACTTGACGTGGATGTTTCTGGTGACCTCAGTGAATAAATGATTATGGCTTTGACATAATCTTCTTCATTTGCGTTACATGTAAAGCATAAATAACAACTCAGTATAATTATGTAAAAGAAACATAGCTCATATCTCAAACTGCAAAAACATTTCGATTCCCACACCAGACAACACTTTGTGTGATCCATAAATTGTTGTTTCGAGTCTGGGTGTTAATTGTCCTCGTTAGATCTCGTGTATGTTTGTAAAGTCCCCCGCGACACAGGATTAAGTCCTAATGCGGGAGTTGTCTTTTCTAAAGAAAAAGAAGAAAACATTTACTATGTTAAAGCAGTGAACACTGAACTCAACAATCAAACGATAAGCTCACAAACACAAGCATGCCTCAAAGAAATATTTTCAAAGTAAAAGTCTAAAGAAGTACGCTGAGCCTTGGAATTTTAAAACCCACAAGTATGCTAGTTTTCAAAGCTTAGTATTCATTGTGCGAGCGTCCCACGTTGCTTGACCAACTTTCTCAATTTTTATACTTCGCACGCGCCAGGAACACACTTCACAAAACTATTTATAAAATTGTAACCGGACTGTCTGGTTTAAAGTACTCTTTGGCAAATTGGAAAGGTACCTGGAATATTTTTATACAAAATTGACTTTTGATATTATTTCATGTCTGTAATATTACGAAGCGTAACTTTATTTTTACAGTGTGTGGGTTGAAAAATCTGTTTTATCAACGGCTCTTGTTATCCTTACAATGAAGTGGCATTATATCACATAGATATTTTTTATCGTCTAAATGAAATCCTTTTAGTTAAAAGTTAGGTAAAAAGTTTTCTGTTTTTTAAGAATCCTTTCTAGGCATTTAACAAATACTCTGTATTTAGTCGCCCACATTGCTAAGAATGTTTAAGGAAGTAGACTTAATATTTTTCAACGTCTGTACTTCTGAGAAATTTCATAGCGGATTTCAAGACAGTTTAGCTTGACCTGGGTCTGCAAAGCCATTTTCAATTAATTACTGATGCTGAACAGATCAAGACTATAGTAGTAGTGAGAATGATGTTATGACTTTTGTTTGAACTATGTAATATTCTTATCAAGATGACTCTATGGTTGTTTTAGTTTTTATAAAAAAAACGTTGAATGCATCTCAGAATAATCTACTCCAAAAAAGGATTGGCCAGGAAATGTTTTAGAAACTTCCGCTAGCAAGTAGCTCAGAATTTAACGTTTTACAGTGAGTAACGCGCTTGACCACATAAATGTTATTAGCGTAGGTCGCCCGTCTAGCCTGGAGCGCTCAATTATTTGCCGCCAAGCAAGTGCAATTTCACTGCCACCACCTACATAGTTATAGTTAGAGATAAGGGCCTTAGAATATTCTAAAATGTGGCAGGACTTGTAAATTGTATATTTCGAGAATAATTGCTCTTTTACATGATTAAAGATTTTTTTACAGAGACGCATATGCTATGAAAATTTACATAAAACAACATTTATTCCATCTGTTGTTTTGACATAGGAACTATCAATCTATAATATTTTTTTTTAATCTTCCCCTTGTTCTACTGACGAGAAGCCGGAGGGAATATGACTTTGGTATTCAGGAAGAGAAAATATGCATAATCTCACTATATATTTATTTTTACTTAGTATGCATTATGTATACAAGGGCTTATGCCGCGTTGCCGGTCTGTTGCGATTACCATCATATCAAAAATGTACTAAACGGATTTCTTCCTTTCCATCCTCAAAGCAATCATTCAATCAATCCATGAGAAATCTTTTTATAGCTATTGCTGTACATATATTATACGGCTTAGAAGTGTTTGCGCTTTTCATCTTACTGAGCCAAAGTAAAAAACCGCCATACATTCTTAAACTAAACTACTAATATTTTTATAATTGAAAAACCTTCACAGCTGGTTTCTTGCATCTTACAGCTACGTCAGTTCAAGAAAAAACTCATTGAGAGTTTGAAGCAATTTTATAGGGGTTTATATCAAAGCCATTGTATGTGAACCAAATCAGTTCCAATTCAAAAGATTTGAAACGTAAGCTTTTATTAGAAGACTTAAATAGAACTTCTCTCTTAGATCAACCATAAAAAAGCAATTAAATACTGCACTGCCCAAGAAAATGAAATGCAATAAAGTTTTTAAGCACCGCAGGTAAATTACTTTTTAAATGAAATGACAGCTCTGCGGAAACGAAATGATTTATTTGCTCATTGCTCCTTTGCTTCACCGATTTGTGAGCAAGCTTCAATTTAATTAATTTCAATTAGTAGATACAAATCAAACGGGCCACTTGACGGATATGTAATCCAGACAATAAAAACGTTTATTTTAAATTGCTTATTTCCGTTCAAATAAGCCTTTTTAAATTGAGTGTTCTGAGCTTAATTCAATTACTTTGAAAGTCCGTGTACACTTCAGTTATAAAAGGAATAACGCAGTTTCCATCCATAAACGTAATTGAAATTGATTGCCGACTGTTACTTGTATGGGAGTAGTCCTACTTACATTTCCTGTGCAGCCAGGCTAGCAGCAGTGACCATTGATTCTCATCATCATCATCTAGTTTTGACATGCATGAGTCTTTGTGAAAGTCATACGCAATAATCTTAGGAGTATAGGTATTAGAACAGGCATATCTGCGATTTTAAAAGTATATAATTTGCCAAGCATTATTTTTTGAATTTTGTGCCATCCTGACTTCGGTACCTATAATGAAATTTTACATTATTTTCTATTACTTTAAATTAAACCCAATTGACGGGGAATAAGTGAGTATTATTCTTTAATTATTGTAGTTTTATAAATGAGATCTTTAGCCTGTATGACTATATAAAAAAACCCTAAGAAAGAGCTATCAATTATTGCAGTATAAATATGATAAAAATCGGTACTAAGGTAACAGTGCTTTGCGCCAAAGAGTAATATTCTTCCTAAGAGATTAGGCCAGCTACAATTTATTTGCTTGTTTATTTGGTCTTGCATGTGCCATCAAAAGTATTTGTTTCTTTACTTTACAACAGATCATTACTACACCATTCGCGTTAAAATTAGTCAGGAAAACAAAAAGTTATAATGTACAAATGACCCTATGGTATTGCAATAGTACCCGTGACTATTTGAATTCGTTACCAGCCAATTGAAATCAAAGTAATTGAACTAAACGTCCAATTTATTTGGCGATGCAATTGATGCGCGTAATTTACATAAACCTTTATATTGAATGACTGGCATAAATTATTGGATTAATCAGTGCTGAATTATGCAATTGTTGGCTGCAATCGGCGGCGTATATTGATATTGATTGTCTATAATAATTTAGGTGGTACACAAATGCACAAATAGAAGAGAAGAGGTCCAGTTTTGATAAACATTTCAGAGATGAATAGTTCATAATGATGTGTAGCTTAAGACATGCTTTTAAAATGGATTGGCTATCATAATATTTTGTATATAATTTAACTGCATCGCGGCAGACTTTAGAAACGTTAAACGAAAGAACACAAAAAGTCATGTCCAGGTGGAGTTCGAACAGACAACACTAATGCCTATCTTAAACGCTTATATAAAGGTACCAGCATGTATAGTGAAAAGTTATTTTACAATTAAAACATTTTTGTAAAAGATAGATCCTGCACTAACACAGGTTTTTCTTGTCCTGAATCGTCGGGAATTTTACAACAATTCAATCAACGGACACAAGAAACACCTAGACCCAAGACAAAAAATTGTGGCTCATACAAAGTGTTGTCTCGCGTGGGATACTACAAAATTTAAAAAGAATCCTACAAATATTTCTAAGTGTAATCTTTTCAGAAAGATAAATTTGTGTGATAAGCCACACTTATTTAACTTATCGCCTTCAACAATAACTTTGAAATAATTCTTAAAAACAGACCTCTATCCCTCTCCAATAAACATGTAAATAGACTCTTGGACCTTCAAAGAGCGTCTAGAGGACACTTGTCCTAACGCATCGTTTGCCTGACACATTGCGCAGTACTATTTGTACAAGAACAAGACCTGATTTAGTCTGAAATGAATGGAATACGTAGAAAGTTTGTAACTCGGTTATGGTAGAAATGAATTGAATAGTTAAGTAATATCTAAGTTGATGAACGTCCAGACTTTGTTATGTCTCGTGGATATATTAGTACGCAAACGGTGTACCATGCATGCAGAATATATTGTAATATACTGTGCATACAAATATCTAGATGTCGCACATATTAAAGACATAAAGACATTTATTTCTGCATTTTAGCTGTTTACAACACTTATACAAGTTAAAACCCTATTCTAGATGATGCCGGCTTTTCCTAGCTAAAGGAATTCTTGAGAAGAAAGGCCGAAACAAACTCAGAGTTATTACTTTTTTGTCTCGATTATTGCCATATAGGTACAGAGGCGTACGTATGTGTAGGTTAACTGATAAAAAATGGAGCATTGATGTTCCAAAACTGTACTATTCCGTATCTTATCAGTATTCTTATTTTACGTAAAATGGCAATTTCACAGCCTTAAAAAAGTGTATATATGTATGTATACTTTACCAAATATAAACACCAGGGACAGCCTAGTGGACACTAACAGAATGCTTTGCAAAGAGTCTCGGGCTCAAATCCACGCCACGAACCACCGCTTTTGCAAAGTTTTGTGTATGAAATTGTTATTGATATGATAATGCAGGAACATTTAGAAGTAGATTGAAAAATGTCTTGACAAATAAATGCTACTACACCATTATTGAATTTTTAAATGATAATAATGTATTATAATTTTGATAGATCTTTTAATTTAATTTTATTTTGAGACATTTTTTAATTTATTTTAATGATTTGATATTTGACATTGACATACTGTTTTTTTGTTTTTTGACTTTTGGTTACTGACATTTTATATTTGACATTTTTAATATTTTATGATCAATTCTATTTTTTTTATTATTGTTGTATAATTGTTTTAAAATATATAATTATCTTTTAAATACTTGAATTATAATGCATGTAATATAATAATTATGTACTCAAACAGAAATCCATACGCCTCTTCAGGCAGATTTTGGTGATACCAATTAATTATGTGTGTGAACCTGTAAACCACCCAAAATGTGATGGATTAATAAATGATTTGATTTGATTGATTGTTGGAAAATCGGAGAAGGAAACTATAATGAGAGAAACTGCATGTCTTAGAGTGCTTTATAATATCTCAAAATAAATGTTAAGTATGCCAACTCGCACTGGACCAGCGTGAAGGATTATGGCCTCAGTTCCTCATATTAAGAAGAGGCTCATTCTGAACAATAGATATACAGGGCTGATATCAAAACATAAAATAATAATTTCACTGAGGAGAATAATCTTTACAAGTACCCACTCTTGATCAGAGCCCCTAACCAGGACAATATAAGTAAATACAAATCCGGATTGTTTGAATTCGCAATAGGCTGGCGGTACACTCGCGTTATGTTAATGCAAATACATCTGAAGTATCTGCATAAGTTTGTCTCCAGAATCGTATTATGATGTTGAATAGTGATTTAGTTGTAACATTAATATTACACAAGTTTCGTGATTCGATGAATATTTAGAGGGTACGCCGTTGAGGTTTCAACTTACGGTTCGTAAACTTGGTTTTATTAGCGTTCAGTTATAGTGTAGTTCTGGTATTTTGTCAGGTAGGTGGCACATTGTTACACATTACTGTAAAGTAGTGTAAAGTAATATAAACATCATATTATAATAAATAATGTAGTTTATCTATGGTATCATCAGAGGGCCTTGACTAGTGACATTCACGTCTCATTTCTACTTTTGCTTACGCTTAATTGCTATGGTAACGCAAGCAATTCGTTCTTCGTTCACATTGAACGCATAATTATGTCAGTTCCATACATTATTGCACTTCCAATAGCGATATCGCTAATCAAATACCGTATTTCTACAGGGCCTGGTGTAAGCACGAGCTTTCATTATTTGATGACAAAGAGTGCTGGGCTATCTGGGGAACAAGCAAAGTGGCATTATTTTCATTCTCCAGTGTTAAATATGCTTCCTTCTCAGTTTAAACAGAAAAAGATGATATCGTAATCAAGAGTCGATGCCATTGCTAGTAATTGAAATGCTGAGGTACAGATATATTTCAAAACATTATTGTAATAACTAAATAGCACTGCAATGCTATCTCCATGCAAATCGATCGGTGGATTCAGTTCAGAGATGAAATCCCCCTCACAAAGTCTGTCATGTCGAGTAGGTACTATCACCTATCACGTTCAACATCAAGCTGCGGCTCTTAAATACAAACAACACATACGTGTATTAACTCAGGTCTTCTTCTTCCCTTTATCACACATCTCACGTAACACTATGTATTTAACTTAGGCTAAAGGCCTGAAAGCAGACGTCCTTCAACGTAATTTACGACTATGAACCGTCCACAAAGTAAGCCAACCGTAACTCCTAGTTCTGACCCATAAATTAAATATATATATTTAAATTATAATTTAACTTTTGTTAATTCTAGCAAATTAATGTTATTTATTGTGAGCGAGTCCTTGAAAATTAAGAGCGTATAATTCTAGTTGTAAGGTTTAGGTTACTAAGTATCAGGATTTTGATTATCGCTTTGATAAAAATGACTTTATACATATATCCTCAGACAATGTAGGATTTGGTCAAATCTTATGATAATACTACCTTTTGCCACGGCTTCACCCGCGTCAGAATATTTTACCACCTGGGGTGGTAAAATACCAGGTAAAACACCAGGTGGGAAATTCTAAAAATACTTTCTTAGCGCTCTTCTACCCTCCCGTATATGCCAAATGTCAGCTTGTTGCACTCAACATTTTCGACTGTGCGTTGTTTGTCAGTCAGTCTTTAACGCCAGAATTGATTGATCATATTATTGGGCAGCTCACAAACGGTCATCAGATCCTAAACTTGGAATAGCCTGTACTACGGTGACCAGAACTAGTAAACAAACTTATATATTCAAAGGACATACACATTATAAATAAATTATACTCAGACGTACGCGACCTTCAGCTGCCAGAATCACTAACTCAACAACTTACTTTAGTCTCCTAACTCGCTACGAATTTAATAATATTTGAAGAACTATCCAAAAATATCTATTACTATTAAATGCTTTATGATAAAGACAAACACAAATTTGATTGTATGCATGGCAATATTTACATACATACATACATATCGTCACGCCTTTTATCCCCGAAGGGGTAGGCAGAGGTGTATTTCTACACCCACTTTTCGCCAGATATACTTTAGTCCCACGTAATAAGGTGCGAGTCTATTGCATTACTGGGCACATTTCCAGACTCCGTGCTGCTACTGAGAATTTCGTGACAGAAAAACCCAATAACACTGCCCGACCCAGGAATCGAACCCGGGACCTCCCGATCCCACGCGCACATTTATGCCGCGAGACCAACGGGGCAGTCGTATAGGGTTTGATGTCGAGTTTTCCGTCTCTACGCAAAGATGGTATTTGCATCGTGTTATCCCTTAGTCGCCTCTTACGACACCCACGGGAAGATAGGGGGTGGTGACACTTGTATTCTATGCCGTCAACCACACGGCAATATTTCTATGTGAAAATAAGGCAAAAACTAATCGAATGTCAAATAAAACAATGTAATGGCTTCAAATGGTGCACCTGCTTAAATCAGAAAACCGATCACACTTAAGATTACTACAACGTACTTATTTCACAACATCTTAAAAATAACTACAAATTCCTAACATTATTTATTTATACGGCAACATAGCATTTTCTACATGTACGCTATAAAAACATAAAAAATAACCAGTAGTTATTACCTCTGGATACGAACCAAGAACATCCATACGCGCGCGTGCAAGTTAAGGTGGTCATAAAATAATTCAATTTCATGTATGAGGTTTTAGGGGGCTTTGGAGAAAATTGTTAAAAAGGCAAGGAAGGAGTTTACGACTGCTCACCTCTGTTATATTATAAGTATAACATGAGTGACCGATGTATTCGTATGGTTAGCGATCGAGCAATGCTTGCGGTTTATATTGCTTTTGGCACCATGAGATATATGCCTAAAAGAAAATACGTGTCTTGAGCATTATGCAGTCAGACAAGTGAATTGCACAATTTCTAGTTGATATAGTTACGTTTGTTCACACGAACGCTTAGCATCTTAACTCGGCCATTGAGTTTAGGTTTGGGAAAAAAAGGTTCGCCAAACAAGAGGGGTCATCTGACCAGGCCTCGTGCACATTAAGCAATCGCGTTTGTAACATGTTATATTGCGATTTAGGCTTTTAACGAACGTCTCTTAGAATATGTTTTCAGCGTTGGTGTCTTTGCCATTGTCTGATAGATGACATTTAATTAGTTGTATGACGTTTCAGCTACGAGCAAGAATAAAATTAATCTCCTCCATAAGACAAGTAGTGTATAATTTAAATACATCGTATTCAGGAATCAAACCAACAACCAACTTACTCAACAATCAGTAAAGGTACATTCGTCGAACAAAAACACAACGAGACCAAAATTTCTCTAAGGTCTTCAAAACGGCCAAGTACATACATAACGGTCACCTCTCCAGAGGTAATTACTTTCTGCAATGACTTTTAAACGTTTTCATTGTCTTATAAAGAAAATTTACTGCCTAATTACATGTATAATTATGTAAAAGACTCCGTGAAATATAAAATTAAAACATGTTCATATTTTTCTAAGAAAGTCATAACGATAAAGTACGCTATCTCTGTCTTTTTTATAGCAAATAATGGACGATATTAAAATATAGTTATGCTGTGATAATTGAAAGCATGTTATTATTACTATAAAAAGGTAATACTAGTGCTAAATTCGGGTATCACTGCTTTATAAACTTGATAGGACATATTATAAAAGACAGTAGTCAATGTGTTTTACTTTTTTACTTGCTTTATTTAATCAAGTAAGAATTGGATGAACTGATCTTTCGTAGGACACATATGATTTAAGAAAAAGCTTTTTAAATAAAATTATATAAATGTCAGTCCATTGACTTATCGCTACGCAAAATATTGCATAAGAAGAATTAGAATTTGACGCACTTCATCATAAACAATATTTTCTTTGTGATGAAAACTCCTTTCTACTTATTTAATTTATGTTTATTAATTACATAATAAAGCGGCGGCGGCAAAGCGGCGGTAGCCCAGTGGTGTACGTAACGGACTGCCGAGACGATGGTCTCGGGTTCGATCCCCAGGTACCTCGGGCACACACCTCTGACTTTTCGAAGTTATGTGTGTATTAAAAATGTTAATTATCGCTCGCTTAATAATGTGCCCGGTAGATGGCAATAGGCTCGCCCCCTATTACATTGGGACCGAAACATATCTGGCGAAGTGTGGGTGTGTAATACACCTCTGCCTACCCCTTCGGGGATAAAAGGCGTGAAGATATGTTATGTTATGTTATGTAATTACATATATTTCAATTATAATTTACCTATTGTTAATTCTTGCAAATTACTGTTATTTATTGTGTGTAAGTCCTTGAAAAATTAAGAGCGTATAATTCTGGTTGTAAGGTTTAGGTCATAATTTTGCATTCTTCTGGTGATAAGTACTAAGTATCAGGATTCTGATTATCGCTTTGATAAAAGTGACTTTATATATCCTCAGAGACAATATAGGATTTGGTCAAATCTTGTGATAATACTATCTTTCGCCAGGGCTCCACCCGCGTGAGAGGGAATTTCTAAAAATACTCTCTTACTGCTCTTCTACTCTCCCGTATATTCCAAATGTCAGCTTTGCACTCAACATTTTCGACTGTGCGTTGTCGGTCAGTCAGTCTGTAACGCCAGAATTGATTAGAAAAATAGAAAGTGGTTGGTCCTGACGGTCACCCATGGCTTGTGACGGTCCGATGGCAGTCACTTTGTGCAAAAGATAATATTCTGTCAAATCTGGCTAGGCCAGTAACCAGGACCACTAGGCTTAAATTCAATCGGCATAACGCAATGACGATAATGATGGTGGGCATTAGTGGACCAGCTGGACTTGGAAGTACCACCATCTCACAAAATTCGACGTGAAGAAAGTTTCGTGTATAAAAGTAAAGATAGATTTTCTTTTCACTCCGGCGCTTGCTGGTTTTATAAAATAAGTTTAGCAAAAAATAACGTCAAAACAAATTGATTTATTTAGACATTCAGCCTGAAAATTCATAATCAAACAATAAATTAAAGAAATGCTTCAAAATTATTTATTTAACATTACTTGGAACCAATTTGTATTAGACTGTATAAAAATAATTTTATTTCAAAATCAACTTATGCAAATACAATGTATGCGTATGAAGACTAAATGCGGCATCCATTTTATAATCCTTATACCCACTAAGCTATTTGAATATTACTTTATTAGGTTCACCTCATTAAAGCAGCGTTAATATTTCATACTTAAGCAAAACATAAATATTTATAAATCTGGTAAGTAAATGAAAATCACAGTCAAGCTCGAGTGGGCGTCTCTCGTAAATAATAAAAAAAGTCGAAACTTAGACTCTGACCGCTGAAACACATAAAATCTTAATTATAATTTACAAACTTTCAGAGAATTCAACAAAACCGGCAGTTTTTGATGCAAATTACTTTAACTTTTTGGCGTTTTCATTAAGGGATTGGGGATACATGTTGTATTAGTATTTCTTTGATGAAGTTTTTCTTTGATTAGAATTGGGGGACGTTTGTCTGAAGTTTCGTTTGTTTTTGCTCATTAGCTAGTTTAGGGCTCGCTCTGTAATTATTAATTATGTTTTGCGGAACGTGTACTAACTTTGTGCTTCCAAAAATGGCACGTCTTAGTTTTTTTTCGTGGGTAAACTGGATGGATTCCTTGAGTCTTATACAATTTTCTTGATATTCGAGCTATAATTAGGGTGATCTTTTCGAAGATCTCGTTAAAGAAAAGTAAGTCTAGTTTAAGGAAATCATGAGAACGTATAAATTGGACAATGCACGAAGTTCGACGCTGTTACAAAATGCAGAACTCAGAGAACGCTAACCCATCCGTATTTCATCGTCATCATCATCATCATCCTAACGCTGTCCCGGTTATCCAGTATGTCCGCTATCCGGCTGTATCTACTCCACTTCGCATGGTCTTCAGCATCTCTGGTGGTTAGTCGATTGGCACATATATCATTTCTTACGACGTCAAGTCAGCATTTCTTTTGCCTTCCCCGTTTACCAGGGCCCGGTGCCGGTAGCATGGCAAGACATTTGTTACCCACGTTAGATGCCGGTTGACGTAAGACGTGGCCGCACCAGCATAGCTGACACTCTTGCAGTTTATTAACAATATCACGGACACGGATGGGAAAGTCCCTAGTGCGGTCCTTCCGCGTGACTCCACACATCCAGCGCAGCATATCCATCTCCGTGACACGCAGACTCTGCTTGTGCCGCTCAAGCACAGGCCATGTCTCACTGCCATATAATAGGACAGGTCTAATGATAGATTTATTGACCAGTACTTTGAGCTTAACCGGCACATTTTGGGGTCACAAATGACACCGCTCACCTCACGCCATTGGGCCCAGGCTGCCGAAGTACGAGTCTTGACGTCAAAATCGATGTCAGCAAACGCTTGGAGTACAGATCCCATGTACTTGACCAAGTCCTTTCGCTCGGCAATGTCTCTACCTATGCGAATTGACGCGGGATCTGTACTATTGCAGGCCAAGTACTCTGTCTTCGCCACGTTTATTTTCAGACAGCCGTTCTCAAGCGACTCCTTCCACGCATTCACACGCCGCACCAAGCGTCTTCTGTTTACATCCATCAGCGCGATATCATCAGCATACATGAACAATCCCCGTGGCTGCTCATATGAGTGTCTGACAGTACGTTTAATATCACGCTGATCAGGTACGGACTGCGGATGGAACTCTGGTGGACTCGGATGGTGATGGGAATGGTTTGTCTCGGATAATGTCAATATACGCTTCAAGTACCCCTTTAGATCTTAGGGCTCACCAGATCATCAGGCGTGGCACACAGTCGAAAGCCTTCTGCATGTCTAGAAACAGAAGATGCAGAGGCGAGTTCTTAGACCTGTCTCTTTTCCTGGCTAATCCGTCCGTACTGTGGATGGTAATCGCTATTGGGAGTCTGTATTTTCGAATATAAAACTTTCGCAAAATTCTATAGATTAAGTCCAGTATCTAGTACTGGACATAATCTATAGAATTTTGCGATTTTGTGGGTCACAGATCTCAAACAGGTGCTCAGTGGAAAATTTGATATTCTCAAACCTAGTAAGACTAATCTACAAAGAATTTCAATTTTATTAAAAACATATCCAAACAAATGTGTCACAAAATTATCTAATACTCTTCCTCTTCTCTTCTCATTATTTATAAACCTTCTAACCTACAATCTTCACAGTTCGTATCATCTGTACGCCGACGATCTTCAGATCTACGCCCAGGCAAGAGTAGACAATCTCAGCACTGCTGTCAACGAGGTGAATCGAGATCTTGACACGATTCGGGACTGGTCTGACAGATTTGGCCTGTCAGTGAATCCCGATAAATGCTAAGCTATATTAATAGGAAGCCCACGTATCACGTGCAAAGTGGATGTAAAGGCCCTTTCCTCTATTATATTTAATGGATCTGTCATACCTTTTAGTCCCAGTGTAAAGAATCTCGGCCTTCATCTTGATGCTGCTCTTGACTAGCGTGCACAGATTGTGAGTGTCAGTAAAAAGGTCACCGGAACACTGCGATGTCTCTATCACCTTAAGAATTTCTTGCCAACTAAAAAAAAAACAATGCTTGTGCAAACTTTGATTTTTCCTATTGTCAACTCGACCTGAATGCAGATCTACTCAACAAACTTGACCAACTTCTCAATAATTGCATTCGGTTCATTTTCAATCTCCGTAAATATCACCACGTTTCCGCTCACCGCTCTAAATTACGATGGCTGCCTATCCGTGCACGTCATAATCTACGTACGCTCACCACACTATATTCTATTTTAACATCTCCGAATGCCCCGTCTTATCTATCCCCTCAATTTCAATATCTCTGCAGCAGCCATGATAAAAATCTCCGCTTTACCAATAATCTTCTTCTTCTCTGTCCTTCTCATAACTCTAATCTCGTTCACTCGTCTTTTTACATTCAGGCTATTCTTGTGTGGAATGCACTCCCTCTCGAAATTAGGATGTCCTCTTCTCGTGAACTTTTTAAAGCTAGCTTACGACGGCAGTTATTCGAACAATCGGCAGAATCATCTTCCTAGTATATTTATGTGTATGTATATCATAACTGTCTTACTAATAAAAAAATATTACTCACACGTTTAACGAATGAATACTTACACAGCGTATAACGTCTGTATAGAAGTTATACAGGGTTTACACAACATCGCTACTAATAAACGCAAAGACAAGCTTGTGTAACTACTCACGCTGTGTAGTCTGTCTACACACAGCTACACATTAACCTAAACAAGCCCAATATTAGGCGAACTCCCTTAGTGTGACCAACCTGTTGTTGAGTAGTTCAGCTAATATTGGTATTGTATAGGTTGATGTGTAGCTGTGTGTACGTCAAATATGCTGACAACCTTTTATGAAGTACGTTCAAAAACTTCTAATCGTAACTTGGTTTTAAACATTTAATTTTATTTTATAGTTTATATATAATTTTACTAGCTTAATTATATATTAAATGGAATTTCTTCTTAAAAATAGCCCTTATCTATTAATCTAATGTACAAAAACTAAAGACTAATGGTTGTTATTTTCTGAAGGATAAATATGTTTTGATTTGTACTCATAGCTTCCGAACGCCTCCACCAACAATAACATTCATTTCATAGATCAAAGAAATATAACCTTCCTAGTCCAACCTCTCTGTCATAGATTGCGCGCATAACCTTAGTAAAGTGACAACCTCAGCGTCATCAGCTGGCCAAATAGCCGCCATTTTGCTCTTACGCACTCCTTATACAAGGGTGCAAGCGTGTCTAGAGCTTGTGTAAGTCTAAATAGATATTTTGATCTCTTATAACGTATGTATACACGCAATCTGTCAAAATATATTTTATTAGTTGCGTTTTTGTTACGCAATGCTTATAGTACGTGTATACACTGTGTCGTAATTTTTATTAGTAAGACAGTTAGTATATAAGTAGGTATATATATGTATTTATGTATTGTAGGTATGTACTATATTTATTTTATAAGTTTAAATTATATGTATATATGTATATTTATACGTAATATTTTATATATCTTGATTAGTAGTTTACATGCAGTTTTATCACCCACCTTTATTCGTCTCTGCACCACCCAAAGGTTGGCTGGTAGAGAATACCTTGGGCATTAAGTCCGCCTTTGAACAAATTATATTGTTTTGTGCAAGAAGTCAAATAAATAAATAAATAATACAAGACTAAGTACAGTAAACAGAGGG
This sequence comes from Euclidia mi, assembly GCA_944739405.2. NCBI lineage: Eukaryota > Metazoa > Arthropoda > Insecta > Lepidoptera > Erebidae > Euclidia > Euclidia mi. Next base: position 7,823,954 of record OX123195.2, read on the forward strand.
CGACAGATAGGTTGCAAAAAAAAATCTTGTGAATTTCCCAATTAATTATTATTTGACCTAAACGTTATAATTATACCCTGCCAGTTATAGCGCGTCAGAGTGCCTGTGGTCAAACATAGAACTTAAGTAATAAATATTAATTTGAAAAAGCGTTAGGGTTGAATAAAAATTGAACAAATAATTTAAAACAATGAAGAAAACGATTTGGAATACGAGTACATATTATGTACCTATGTGATTTAATTTTAATATTTTCACACATGTGAGCACAGATCACATACACTCATAAATGTCTCCTTATTTCTAAGCAAATTTAAGCCAAAACCGAATACATACGAAATGGTCTCAGCAATAAATTTATTCAGCATAAAATGGCGTGGCTGAACTTGTATACCGCATGCACCCGTGTGCAGTCCGCCTAACTACGTAATAAAATTCGTAGCCGTAGGCAGCTACGGAGAGCGTAGCCACATGGCGTGGCCCTGTAGCGCCGTAGCAGTACAACGTTTGTCAACTAAGCAAATTTCGAATAAAGTGAATTTGTATTGTTTTGTATTTTAAGGGTGCTTGTACACGGCGCATGTAACTTAAGCATGTTGAGGCACTTGCGCGGGTTAAATGCACCGTAAACATATCGTTTAAAACAATGCGCGGGTCCAGCGACTCGAGCATGTACCAAAGCGAGCCACCCGCGCAAGTAATTCGCGTGCTCTGCGACGCGCGCGGGTCACTCGCGCATGTTATCTGTTAAAATTACATTTTTAACATATGATTTTAAAATAATTTTCGTTCGTCGAGACATTTGAAACGATTCAAGTCATAAAGCTACCGCGCGAATAGCATGCACATGTGGCTCTTGACCACAAACAAATAACTTGTACATAGGTACAGCTTGCGCAAGTAGCCCGCGTCTTTACTTACTCCAGTTATTTGCACCATGTACAAGTACAAGCGAGTAACTTGATCAAGTAGCTTGCGCATATTACCCACGCGTGTAACCCGCACCTTTACTTGCTCCAGCTACATGCACCGTGTAGAATCACCCTAAGTGAATGCAGAAATATGGTTTGTTTGACGGTAGCTATTTATGTTTTTAAGTACTGGGAATAATGTTTTGTTGAACTTTCTGTGTGCATAAATTAAGTTTAAGTTCTTTTAGAAATACGTATTGTACACGATTTTAGTACATCTTTCAACGAAATATTAAAATTTAACCATTTAAAATAATGTAATTATATTTGTTTGCAGCAGTAATTCCAAGTATCAGTATTCAGCCATGTTTGAGGCTTTTTCGTTTGTTTGAAGGATAAATGAAGTAAGAGAAGAAAGTAATTTGGTCACTGAATATTTATAGTAGACCTATCGTTGATTTTGAATGTGGCACCACAATCACTATTATCATCATCATCATCATCCTAGGACAATGATAACCTAAAACACTAGGGTTATCCTGGTTGCATCCTCAGCTTTTGCCTAAGATTCCAGGATCCGCGCACTAGTTTTACCAGATGTGGTAGAATATTTTACAGAGCGACTATCGCTACGATATGACGTCAGAACTTAGCTATGTTTTTATAACTTCCGGATCCGCAAATTTTAAATTATTACCAGAAACTGCTAAGCTTTCACGCTTCATACGATTCCACATGTCCCTTATTAGTGTTGTTACTGTACTGTAAAATGTTAAAACTTATTAACCGACTCCAAAAAGAGGAGGAGGTTCTCAATTCGGTTGTATGTTTTTTTTTTTATGTTTGTTACCTCATAACTCCGTTATTTATCGACCGATTTCCAAAATTCTTTTTTTGTTTGAAAGCATATACTTTCAGGTGGGTCCCATTTAAATTTTATCAAAATCAATTCAATGGTTTAATTAAAAACTCAAATTTTATCAAAATAAATCCAATAGTTTCATTAAAAACTCAAAAAACTAAGTCATCCAAGTAAACGAAATTAAGCATTTACTGTGACTTTTCATCAGTGGACACTAGAATAGTCGCAATCAACCGACCTACTTCGGGCTCCATTACCAGGTATTGATGAAACCGGGAGGAAGAAAGGTTGGAGAGTAAATCTATATACATAATATAAAATTGCTTGGGCTGACTGATTCATCATCGCAGAACCAAATCCACAGGGGCTTAAGACTTGAAATTTTGACAGTCGATGCATATTATGACGTAAGCACCCACTAAGGAAGGATTTTTATACATATTTTTGGTTAGAAAAAATAAACACGCAATTTAGATTTTTTTTCAAATCTAACAACTAAGAGGGTTATATAGGTGTAGAAAGTTTATATGGGAAGTCCGTCATTTTTAAAAAGATAGCATGTACTTTTGTGTGCAAGCTTCTGGTTAGAAATATAGAAGGTGAAACAGTTGCAGCACCTTACAAAATTTAAATTTGTATGTATTATGCAAAACCTGGCGATGAAAAAGAGTGACCTTGAGTTTTATTGCCCGTTCTTTCTCATGGTTCTACCTATTGCTTTGCGAACGTGGCAGTAAATGTAAATGTAGAAGCTTTAAGTAATTATTTTTTTAAATTGACGTTCATAAGTGTCACTTTGTGATTTAAATGAATAAAGGATTTTGACTTTGACTTTGACTTTGAAATAAAACAAATAAGTAGGTACGTGTTTTAGCGATTTCTAAAATCTACCGTTTGGGTGAAATAGGGGTTGAAAGTTTTTATGCGAAATGAAATTTCATAAACTAGCTTCTGATTAGAAATATGTGATCATGTATTTACGCATTTCTGGAAATAGGGGTTGTATTTTTATATGGAAAGTCCGTCATTACGCGCGAGCGAATCCGCCAACTGCTAGCTTATACATATAATAACTTTGATTTTAAATCACAGAATAACTAATAGTAGTACGGTTTAATTCAAAGAGCAGACGATGAGTAGCTACGTTTTTCAGTGTTTACACGATTTAATATTTTTCACTATAAGCCCGCATTTGTGATAACCTCTTTTCACGCAGTTCACTACTTTCTCTTGAAATAGCCTTGGACCGAGATTTCCCACTTTGAGATAGACGTTTCTCCATTTCTTCGCTAGTTGTGGAGTACTGCTCACATCTCTGGGCCGGAGCGCCAAAATATCAGCTTGATCCACTTGACTCCCTACAGAGACGAGCTGTTCGAATCGTCGATGATCTCACGGCTAGACTAGAGTCGCTGGAGCAGCGGAGAGACTTTAGTTTTCTCTGCGTATTTTACCGACTCTTACACGGGGAGTGCTCCGAAGAATTGTTTAATTTGGTACCAGGGTCACCCTTCTACCAACGTACCACTCGCCGACGCAGTAGAGTTCACCCGTACTACTTGGAAGCGTTCTCATCTAGTACGGTGCGCTTCCAGCGATCTTTTCTACCATGTACGTGTAAGCTCTGGAATGAACTACCTGCTGCGGTGTTTCCCGAGCGCTATGACTTGTCCTTCTTCAAACGAGGTTTAAAGAAAGCATTACTTTCACGGTAGGCAGCGGCTTTGCTGTGTATACCCTGACATTAGCGAAGTCCATGAGCAGTGGTTACCGTTTACCTTCAGATGGGCCGTTCGCTCGTCTGCCATTAGCAGCAATAAAAATAGTTTCATTTAAACGGTGCTGTCTCATATGGGCAGCGCGTTTAGTAGGTCTACCCAATACTACCCATCTTTGATCGAGAGAAGTGGCTGCGTCATGTTTAGGTTGACTCAGATACTCACCGGACACGGATGTTTCGGCGAGTATTTGAACCGAATCAGCCGCGAGGTGACGCCGGCATGCCACCACTGCGGCAGTGACCTGGACTCCGCGCAGCATACGCTCTCTGAGTGTACTGCATGTGAATCCGAGCGGCGAGACTTGGTCTCTGTTATCGGAGGCGATCTTTCTCCGCAGGCCGTCGTCCAGGCCATGTTGGTGCAAGACATCCGGTGGGATGCTGTGGTCTCCTTCTGCGAAGCGGTTATGCTCCAGGAGGAGGCCGACGCAGGTGGCGTCGTGGTGGTGGCAATGGCCGCTAGCCTGACTCTTCCTTAGGGCCGTGGGCAATCAGAGATGGTAATCTGGCTGACGACCACGAACGATCCCGAGAAGACAGCGGTATCGGAGAGCCGAGGAACCACTGTACTCGCACAGTACGAGGCGCTACCTCGTACTGTGCGAGTGAGGGAGGACACTTCCAGAGACTGAGCCCTACTTACGGGACAAGCGTAACGGAGCAGCACACCCGCGTTCCCTGTGTCCCATTCTTTGCCCGCCACGCGGAGAGGCACTCGGCAAAAGAGTTTCCCCAGGTAAAAAAATAAAAAAGTCTACCCATCTTTAATTTCGATAAATCAGATAACCGCAGAAAGGAAAATTCACTAAAAAACAGGAAATAAAGAATTTTTAACAAAAAATAACCGCCTCCAAAAATCTGGAAAATGTGTGAAAATAGCACTAAAAAGTAAAAAATAAATTCCGTTATTTTTACTTCAATTTACTTATAAACATCACCTATTCAACTTAATATTACATACTTATACGAGTTATACGTATCTACCACTTAATTCACATACCTGACACAATACATATTTTTATATGACTAACAAACTAAATTAAATACCTATCACCAGAAATCAGATAAGTATATTATATTTTTGGACTAAGTACTTAGAAAAAAATATTTGTTAGGACCATAATATACAATTATACTTTTTTTGGAGTCGGTGCCAGCCAAGCGTTTTAGTAAATAATTTCTTGATAATGTACATCATATATGAAAAGCTGCATTGATACGATAATTTAGCAAAACTTCATTAAACTTGTAAGTAATTTACAAATGACGAGAAATGAAATCAACAAATATAAATCAAATTTTAGGAAGTTTTCCATAACACAAAATATATGTAAGTACCTAAAGTTACATTAATACCACAATGTAGGATCTAACCAAACCTATTTGCAAATAAAGAAAACAACGAAACCTGGCAACAGGTGCGACTGCCCAGTTACAAATTAACCTAAATACCTATTTACAATTACCTATCAACCAAAACAAGAACTTAAAGCGATACTAATTGGTACAAATCAAATTCTGAGAAGTTTTTACAAAAAGATCTCAAAATTTGAAAAACAAGACAAATAGAATTATGTAAAGATGCAATACTAAAATGCAGCAATACCAAATCAAACCTATTTCAATGAATACAGATTTCGTGTTAAATAACTCTAAAGAACCACAATCCACTGCAATACAATAATTACCTACATACAAGCGCATAGAAAAAATGGATATCGGAGACAACCGTCAACAACGTCTACCCTCACGCGTCTGCCCTGCTCGCGTTCGGGTCGGTCACTTAATAACATCTTTAATTCTAAATCTCAGCTGGCACCGACTCCAAAAAAAGTATAATTGTATATTATGGTCCTAACAAATATTTTTTTCTAAGTACTTAGTCCAAAAATATAATATACTTATCTGATTTCTGGTGATAGGTATTTAATTTAGTTTGTTAGTCATATAAAAATATGTATTGTGTCAGGTATGTGAATTAAGTGGTAGATACGTATAACTCGTATAAGTATGTAATATTAAGTTGAATAGGTGATGTTTATAAGTAAATTGAAGTAAAAATAACGGAATTTATTTTTTACTTTTTAGTGCTATTTTCACACATTTTCCAGATTTTTGGAGGCGGTTATTTTTTGTTAAAAATTCTTTATTTTACAATCCAACTTAGCATATTTCAAATTAACTTATCAATAAAACTTTATATGAGCGAAGGTATAAAGTTAAACTACCACTAAAGGGAAATATGTACTTAGCATAAACTATAAATGACAATGTTTATATAGTGTATAGTTACATTACATTTATTAACAATAAAAGTTTAATGAATATTAATATCCTGATCGGGCTTGATTTAGAGATAATTAAGTAACTCGGATTACGCTACAAAGACAAGCTCTTTGTTGCTAACTAAAATTTATGATATTCATCGTTCAGTACTATCCTGGTCGCAACAAAGACATTTGGAATATGGCATCCACTTTCTAGTCTATCCTGTTTTGAAAATATATTAACACAGTGAATGTCAATATAACTAACAACATTATATTTAATATCTTATTTTGCGTGCACACATTTAAGTTATACTGATTTGCACTGCGAACGTGGCATTCATGAATTTTCAGGATTATTACAAAATTAATTTGTATATAATTAAAATAATATTGCACTTTCATTAGAGCCACGTTGCTTTACAACAGCATAAATGATTTTGTATTGACTGTATTCGATCCAACCGAGTGATGATATTCGTGACATAAATTAGTACAAGTCACGTTTTCAGTTTTTTATCATCTCGGTAGCTTTACTTTACATTTCATTCATACATAGAACCTCCATAAACATAAATATACAAAACAAAAATAAAGAACAATTGTCTACTCACACTTTATAAAACCTTGCAGTATCATAGCGAACTTTATAATATACCTAAGTGCAGCGTTATGAGCCGTCGCGTATATCCGCTAAGTATCTGTCGGGAGTTCGTAAAGACATTAAGATAAAAAGTAGGGTCAGCTTGACCATGTCAAGTGTGGGACGAAATAAAGGGTCACGCGGAGTGAGCGATAAAGGACTACTGTGCGGATCCTACTATTGGTTTGATACAATTGATGTGTAGTTATTTTAATCTAATGGCTCCATATCTATAGAAAAAGATATAAAAATAAATTTAATTATATACGGATATAACAAAAATCATATTATGCCTCATTTTTAAAATCTGTCACACAGGTGGAGACAACATGATGGAATATGGCCATAGAGAAGGGTTAGGCCGTAGTCTATCACGCAGTCCAAAATGAATTTGAACTACACACGAGACAATACTTTTTGTGATTTACAAATCATTGATTCGTATCTATGTGTACTTAGACTGAATTACGTCTTTTACATAGTCATATGTACTATAGAAGAAGTATGTACTAAGAAGCATGGAGGCGAAGGACGTACTGCGCCAACCCCTATAATGAATTGGAACTTGGAATCGGCAAGAAGATGAGATGATGTGCTTTAGAAGAAGCTTATAGTAAAATATGCTTTGGTGTACAAACACATAGTAGGGGCTTGTGTACGTTTGGTTGCAGATAAGCAAAACCAACATTTATCAAGTAAAACCCTTTGGATTTCTTTCTTACTGCAGCTTTATTCGCACAAGAGCTGTTTGCAGGTCTATATTGTAATGGAATAGATGTCCAGCTTTAAGCATACTTCTACCCTACGAAAAGTATATTTAGGTTCGTATCTAAAGGGAATGTAGACGTTTTTTGTTTTAGACGTTATGAACAACAGGCTTCTTATGGATAACACTTATGTTTGTAGCTCGGCAGTATGTAATCGTCTAAAATATTCAATATATCGTAAACTAGCTGCTGCCCGCGACGTCGTCTGCGTGAACGCTTTACAGCACCTAACTATTAAATAAATACCTACGATTATACCTTTTAAAAAATACGTGGCGGCGATAGCCCAGTGGTGTATGTAACGGACTGCCGAGACGATGGTCTTGGGTTCGATCCCCAGCTACCCCGGGCACACACCTATGACTTTTCGAAGTTATGTGTGTATTAAAAAATATTAATTAATTATCGCTCGCTTAACAATGTGCCCGGTAGATGGATAGCCATCTACCGGGCACATTGGCTCGCCCCGTTTCTTCTTTATATTTCATACCTGCAGAAAGTGTAGTAACAGAGGGAGACTGTCTTTTGTAAAATTGACCTTCGAAAAGTGCTGATTTTCAGCCTGCTTTGAATAAATGACTTTATGGTGATTCTGCTGAATTAAGTCATAAGTTGTGACTGAAGCAGATGGAGAAAATAAGGAATACGTAGGGTAAGATACATACTTATAGGACTTCTCGATATACAACATTAGTGGTTTGGCTCTCCGCAGTCAAAATGTAAAGAGAGTCAGGACTGGTGACGCAGGAGCAAGCAACATACAGGACACCCGCTACCCTCAATGTCTGCCTGTGCGACTTATTGATGGTCATCGCGAAGCAAACACTCACGGGAAACTGTATGCGCTTGAATAATGAGGTATGAGAGGAATGCGTGGTATAAATACTGCCTCGCTGACGCCACAACCCGTAAGAATTTCCTAAATGGTGTGTCTGAGGAGCGAGATGTCTTTCAGGCGGGTCACGTTACACAACTTCGGAGGAGATAGGTTCCGAAGAAGCATAATCGGGACACCGACCTTCAGCTTGATGCTATGCGCTGGAAGTTCACTTGCTGACTGGGAGTTCAGAAATTCCACGGGATAATGTTTGGCGTTATCTTGCTCGACCACAGTGTTTATAGAGGTGTAGACCACTTCATTCCTCTCAATTTCCGAGAGAATGCATTCGTTAATTGCTACAGCCTGATCATTTTTGGGCGTCAAAATAGGCCACTCACACACTCACGAATTCTGCTATTACGGTATACAGCTGTATAATTCTAAGCTGGATACAACTCTACTGAGAGACTCTGGAAGCACCACCTGTCCACCTCTCTCCTCTGGTGGAGTGTCTTCGCCAATACTTAGAAAGACATCTTAGAATTGTTGAGCTCGTGCATTGACGACAAGTTGAGCTCTCATATTAATGGTCAAGCGCAGCACACGAACTCGTGACCACAACAAAGATAATTTCAACGAAGCACTCACCTTATCCGTGTGGTGATGGATTAAGAATACGGAATGTCACCACCCCATATCATACCATGGGTGTTGTGGACTGTTAAAGGCTGATGATGATGGCTTACCTCATCAGCCCTCGATCCCCGCGTCACCACGGGAAGCGTTTGTCGGGAATCGTCACTGAACAGAACTGTGACCACCCATTAAATGCTCGTTCCTGCGGATGTCCCGCAGGGTTCTGTCCATGGCCTGAACTGCCTTCCTATTGGCCATCGTACGCTCATCCCATACGATCAGAGAGCAATCCTTGAGCACGTGTCCCTTATCACTGTTACGTGACACACCACAAACGGGTATTACGGCGCTCTCTAAATCGATGGGAATTTTAAACATGGTATGTGCTGTCTTGCCACCCGGAAGCAGTGGGGCAGCGATTGCCGGCGGCGCTACAGCAATGACAATTTTGCCTTGCCTCCTGACCTCTGCAAGTATACCAGTAGTAACAAATGTTTTTCCTGTTCCACCAGGAGCATCCAAGAAAAACATTTTAGCCTGGCTTTGCCCAGCGCTTTCCAGGACGGTGTCGTAAAATTCGTAAGGTGGTCATTTTAAATTGTCTCAGCGTTATACTCCCAATTTTCACGGTCTTGATGCGGTGATGATTGGAAAGCTGGGTACAAATATTTGGCCAGTGGATTGCCGCTGATAGAAATGACCACCTCTTGAAGTTACTTCGACTTCGTCTCTAGTAACACGCCTCAAAGCTCGTAGAAAATCTTCAGACAGATGATGGCGATACTTCTCCCAGAAAGCTACCGCGTTCGCGACTCTACAAACACCAAGATGACGTCAAACAGATGACGCATGCGGCTGGGACTGTCACTGACGCTCGCCTCCGCGAGGTTGTCATCCCAGTATTGGTCACCGTCGAGAAAGTGACGTACTACGCAGGCTGTGCGGTAAGTGGGATATGGAGTATCCCACTTACCGCACAGCCTGCGTAGTCATCAAATGTCCTCAGAAAGGCAAAAGACGTTGGGCCTTGGACCGTGTGAAGTAACAACCGCAGAAAATAGCATTCGACATTATTTGTGTGTACGGTATAAACTCTACAAAATGCGGTGTCCTTGAATCTTCCCGGAAAACCTTCAACAGAACCTCCTCGTCAACGTCGGTTTAATACACCCTGTTGCTTGTCGTACGTGTAATATGAAGGCATCTCGTCATACGTAAGGGACCTCCCAAACTGATCGATTTGCCAAGAGAGTTGTTTGACGCGGATTTTCCAAGTGCTCAGCAACGCTGTCGGGATCAAAATATATGCGCTGGCCGTTCTCTAGGTGGTCGTGTAAATGCATTACGGTAGGATGCTTCTCATGTATAGAGAACACCAGTATCCGCCAAACCGCTTCAGACGTAACAATAAATAAATGGCTGTGTGTGAGTAAAAATAATCTAGCTAGTTCCACATCTCACTAATGTTTATATACAGTTAATCCAAACAAAGGTACGTGCTATATGTATATCCCGGAAGACAATTTAAAGCAAGTTTACATGCGACATGAAAATATATTAATTAAGAAGCAATAATTACACCAATTTGACCAAAATGTTTATTTTGTACTAACTCAATTACTATTTATTCTAACAGAAATGATTGTAACGGGTTCTGGTAGTAAAACGCAGTACGAGGTTCTATGCGTTTATTTGCCGAGTATTGCCTCGCTTCCTATGCCGAGTATGACCGACCAACAACACGACACTGGCCTGAACACTAAGGGCTGCAGTCTCCCACGCTGTTCCCTCCGGTAGTGTGCAGGGCAGGTTGCTCGTAGGGCTGCGCGTAGCGGGCAGATCCTCGCAGGCCGTTGGTTCAGCTGGCAGGCGTTGGCGGTCTGAGTGCGATGAGCAGGGCAGGCCAGACTCTTCGGCAAAGGTGACGCCGAAGGCGATGCAGCAGGTGTAGCGGTCTAGGTAGCGTAGCCCGAAGCTTAAGGTAAACCTGGAACCCACAGCTGGGACCCGGATACACGTATGAAGTAGTATAATTATAGATATAGCGGTATAGAATTTAGTAGCGGTAGTAGGTTAGTGTAGAGTAGCGGTGCCGGCTTCTCTGTCGGCCCCTTTATATACCGGGCCCTCCATCAGTTCGTGTCGGCGCATTACCAAATATAGGCAAAACTTACGAGCGCGGACGATGGCCTTCTCTGATTGGCCGAGCGTATGGACGGTATTATGACGTACACTCGGTAGGTACCGGTCATACGCCACATGATGTAAGCAATCAAGTGTGGCGATGGTGTTAATTAAATAACTTCAACTAATAGTCTTGCTCATCTCTAAAACGAATTAAAAATAAAAATTTTAAGAAGAAAATGTACAACTCCATCTATGACTTTTGAAAACAACTATTAACGTCGCCAGCATGTTCAAATTTAAATTATTTATATCCAAAAAGGGCTTACACATGTATTTCGACTTGATGTTTTTGAACTCTCTTAGATGGCGCTGCATTAAAATTGTCTTAATTCTACTAATATTCAATTTATAATTTTTATCAGCCTAAGTTACTTATATTGCGTGATTTTTATAGTGTGAAGCTAGCTTATAGCATAGTTAACATAATAACAACATTCAAATATGCGTTGTTACATTACACGTTGTTACAGAATGCGTTGGAGAAATAAAGGTTCTCTGCTCGTTCCCTGTAGGTCATATCGTGATAATATGTAGCCTATGTGGTGACCCGACTTTTTAATAATATTTGTGCCAAATTTGAAGTAAATCCATGCAGTACTTTTTTACTTTTTCCCGGATATAAGGACAACAGATAAACAGATAAACAGATAAACAGATAAACAGACAAACAGACAAAAATTCTAAAAACTATATTTTTGGCCTCGGTATCGATAGTAGATCACACCCCAAGTATTCTTTTAAAAAAATATTCAATGTACAGTTTTGACTTTTCTACCATTTTATTATATGTATAGATAACTGCCTCGTTGGTCTCGCGGCATAAATGTGCGCGTGGGATTGCGAGGTCTCGGGTTCGATTCCCGAGTCGGGCAAAGTGTTATTACGTTTTTTCCGTTAGGAAATTCTCAGTAGCAGCACGGAGTCTGGTAATGTGCCCGGTACGGTAATAGGCTCGCCCCCTATTACGTGGGACCTAAAAAAATTATGGCGAAATGTGGGTGTAATATTACACCTCTGCCTTCGGGAATACAGGCGTGAGTGAGACTATAAATAAATAAATAAAAATAAATATCGTAAATAGTCATAAATCATATTATATGTATTCTTTGTCTTTCAATCTCATGTGAATTTGTGGCCTAACGGATTAACGTACCCTGAAGGATAGTAGCGCTCTGATGTAAATGCCGCACGTGGTCCCCTATCAAAGTCATATATTATAACAATAACAACATTCTACCACTTACACACATCACCATCTAGTCCCAAACTAAGCAGAGCTTGTTTTATGGGTAGGGTCATGTGTTCAACAATGAAACTCTAAAAATTAAAAGTCTCATAAAACTTTTGTTTTTACAGATAGAAGTCTGTTTTTTTACAGGAATGTAGGCAATTTTATTGGGTATAGAATGCCATTTATGGTGTTTTAAATTGATGAGTAATCAGTCAGCAAAAAAATGAATTCAAGTAAATTGGAAATTTTCATTGTGTCCACAGTAGTGTACACAATGAAACACCTCAAATTGAACAATAAAACATAATAATTAATAGTGTGTTCAACAATGAAACACTAAGAGTTCAATATCTCGTACACCTTTAGTTTTTACAGATACACGTTTAATTTTTTGAAGGTACATAGGCAACTTTATTGGGTAGGTATCGGATGTCATTTATACATACATACATACATATACTCACGCCTTTTTCCCGTCGGGGTAGGCAGAGACAACAGAACGCCACTTGCTTCTATTCTTACAAACCTCACGCGCTTCCTCTACACTCATTACTCTTTTCATATATGCTCGCCGGTTTCGGGTACTTCGGACCTGGCCGTTTTTTAGGACGTCCCCAATTTGATCGAGGAATGTCCGACGAGGTCTGCGCGACCGACTTGCCCACACACATTTGCCTTATAAATCTTATTCGTCATTCTTTCTTCACTCATTCGCTCCACGTGTCCAAACCACTTTAGCATTCCTTTCTCAATCCTAGTCACGACATCTTCTTTCAGACCACTGCTCTCTCGTATAGTTACGTTCTGAATTCTATCGATCAGTCTCACCCCACACATACTACGCAGTGATCGTATCTCAAATGCGTTCATTCTACTTTCATGCCTTTTCTGCCATACCCAACTCTCACTTCCATACATCAACATTTATGTTTTTTTAATTAATGTGTAATCAATCAGCAAAAAAATAAAAGCAAACATATTGGAAATGTTTCATTGTGTCCGTTCTGGGGATAACAATGAAACACTACAAATTCAACAATGAGACAATAATTTTAGTGTTTGACTAATATTTTGAAATGTATGGAGTAGGTGAATAATAAAAAATTCATGAGTTCAATCAAAAAAGGTTTTATTAATAATTGTATATGTTATTTTATAAATTATTCCAAGTAAAACTCCCTGCAGTACAGACTGCAGGGAGTTTTGGCGCCAACGCTGATGTATTGTAGCGAATCATGGGTATGGCAGAAGAAGCATGAAAGTAGAATCAATGCTGTGGAGATGAGAGCTTTAAGGAATATGTGCGGAATAAGGCTGATAGATAAAGTGAAAAACAGTGTGATACGAGAGAAGTGTGGTCTGAAAGAAGATGTAGTGATAAAGATTGAAAAAGGAATGTTGCGATGGTTTGAACATTTGGAACGGATGGATGAAAGAAGAAATACGAAAGAAGTGTATCGTGTAAGAATGAATGGAGATATCAGTAGGGGGCGCCCAAGACGGACGTACGCCGACCAAATAGGTGACGTACTAAAAAAGGGCCAAATTAAAAGTACCCATAACCGGCGAGCATGTATGATGAGGTTTATGAATGTCGAGGAAGCGAAAGAGGTGTGTTTGAACTGGAGCATTTGGCGTTCCATAGTCTCTGCCTACCCCAATGGGAGACAGGCGTGACGATAGATAGATAGATGTACTTTAATCAGACTCTTCAGGTTACATATAATTAGTCAAGATAACGTCTTACAATAATTGTTACTTAAAGTAATAATTACTTTTGCTATATTTATGGCACTCGTTATATAAACTACCTAGTTAAACAATTTCATCTTATAAAATTATAAAATCTCAATCATAGCTATAATAATTGGCAGAGATCACTTTAAATTAAGATGATTCTGTGCAATAGAATAGCTCGAAGCATATTTTCTCCTAAATGATCGCCTTTCTTCCTTTTGAGATTTAGTTCGCGCAATCTTAAATGAGAAATAAACTTCAAATGATAAGATTAATTTCTAGCCTCAAAAATTATTAATTTGCACGGAAACTAGATTTTGTTTAGTATATATAGTATACAATTAAACAAGATAGTACACAATGAAACAGTGTTTCATTGTGTCCATTGTGCAACTGTTTCATTGTTGACTACATAGGGTTTATATTAATACCCTCAAAAAAAATATCACTAAATTGTACTTTTAACATATGATCTGTTCCACTTAGTCTCTGATATATTTTTAATGCTAGGTAATCATGAAAAATATGAATTTATCAACCATATTTAAATGAAAAATCTTTAAAGAATGACCAAAATATTAACATTTTAGTAAAAAAAATAAAAAATGCTCCGCAGACACGTCTTCTCCTGCGTGGCGTCGACGCGAACTGGGGTGCGGCGGGGTATTCTCGAGAGGGTCCTTACGCGATATAATGCACGATCTAGCAACGCAGCATTTCAGAAATATTGCAATGTTTTATTATGTACCACTGTTTCATTGTTGAACATCTGACCTACTAGATAATGGATAAACATACATATAGGTTGTAAAAACACCCTTAATGAAAACTGAAACCCCATAATGTACCAATCATTACGAACATTTTTTACATCTGTACAATACCTGGGAAATTTCTGGTTCCGGAGATATTGAGGCCCAAAGTTACTATGCATTTTTTGTAATTAGGTACAATACGGATGCATTTACCCTGCCGACCTGTTCTATAGATGTCCTATGCAACCATGGATAAGTAGGAATTTCGAAAATTGTACGCGCGTAGGTATTTTTAATTGCAGATAAAAAAATGTGTTACTTTAAAAAAATGTTTCTCAGGTTTTATTTTGGCTTAGTATGACTTGGCATGATGTCCAAAACGAGTAGACTTCGGCTGGGTGATAGGTCTTGTGACACCCTGTATATATAATACTTTTCTTTTTTTTATAAATACATACATATTATACATAGAAACACCCAGACCAACACAAACATCCATGTTCATGCACACAAATGTGGAGAACTTGAGCGGGAATCGAACCCGCGACCTTCAGCGTGGCAGTCGCTTACACTCCCGCTGCGCCAACCGGTCGTCATTATAATATTGAACCGTTACTGTTTAAAATGTCGGCTATTTGGCATTGTATGTTGCCTCATTGTATTACTTTAGATGGTGACTCTGATCGCTAAGCTGATTTTGATTTCAAGCATGATAATTATGAGAAGGAAATACTTCTCAAAGTGGGAAAAATACTCGTATTATATACGGGGAATCAATTCTGATGGAATAAAATAGTAATCATCATCAATAAAACAACTGTATGATATTCATGAACTTTGTACCTTGCCTATTTTCTTAAAACCATGCCCTCCATGATAATACATCGCATTATTATTTTATAAAAGATCGAAACACTGATTTTTATTATTTCTTCTAGAGAACGCAATGCACTCCCATTTCTCTAAAGGATTAAACAAATTGAACGTCACCCGAGGTAACTGGAGCGATGCACTCCAATATAAAGTGGAAATATTAACAGATAGAGACAGAGAGAACAGACTACTGTCTCCTTGCTTCACCTGTGAGATGAAACTAGTGGCTTTGATATATGATTCGACATCAATATACCGTCTTTCTATAAAAGTGTAATATCTAAGTATAATATGTCCAGCGGCATAAAATAGATATTTTTATTATTTTGCCGTGAGTGTGTGCCAACTCTGGTGTCGGAGTTTCCAGACCGCCAAAATGGTTTATCTAAAATGTACCATGTTTTTATTTAAATAAAGATAGATTATTATTTAAAAAAAATATTGAAAAAGAAAAAAGGCTTCCAACGTGACCTAACGATTCCTGTCCTGAGACAAGAACCGGGATCGACTGTTTTACGTGCCCTCCAAAGCACGCTGATGTAAATGCCAACCATCCAGGTGAAGATCTGTGCAAGCGTTGCCTAACTTTACCGACCTATTAAGAACATAAAATATAATTTGACCCGGTAGGTGGTGGTTTAGTCGTAATAGCGAAAATAACGTGGCTGAACCCGCGGAGAATAGCTGATATATTATATAAATACATCCCAGCTAATTTTCTGTAGATTAACCAGCTTATTTAATAAATATTGGCTTCTATATTATTCATTGAATAAAAATAGTAAACCAGATGAAAGCACCGCATAAATACGAACTTTATCCAGACAAACAGAATTCATAATTCACGATCCAAGCTTATTAACTCGCCATAATTTATTCAAATATAAATTATTTGAAGAATATTGAAGCAAGAAGTATTGAATATTATAAATATATGAATTCAAGTACGTATTTCTGTAACCTGTTTGTTGTGTTTGTGATGTGTTTTTTTTATTATTTAACGCATTAATCATATCAATCTTTTCTAGCTTAGTAATGTATCTTTGAACGGTTTATAAACTAAATTATTGTATTCAATTTTATTGTAAATATACCATCGTTGATATGTTGCTGGACTTCCTAAGGCTTGGATCTCGACCGTGGACGAGACCACCTTTTAAGAAAATAGGTACCACCCGATCCGAATATTTGGTAATCGCCAATCAAAATGTAGTCATGAATTTAAAAAAGAATAACTGCGCAGGTCCTGACTTTCTTATAATTTCTCCCACAGATATTTAAAAAAATGTTATGAAATTTTTCTAATATTTGCACTTTTCAATTTTATAAGTAATACCAGGTAATACTTAGGAGATTCGACTTTCGCTTTGAACGTTAAAAAAACATCACATGTAAGCACAACGGGTAATAACTAGTCATGTCATTCTGATAAGTCTCTGACATACATTTGTATTGCTTTTTTAGAATATGAAAAAGCCTTTAATAAAACGATTTTTTATTCCAGCATAGCATGCAAAGAGCTGTAGATTATTTAATTTGAATGAACGACCTAACCGCTATACTGATTGGGAATTAATAGAGAAGTATGGCAGAAGGTAATAATTAGAATCAAGACCAATGAGTTGATAGGTGTATTGGATTACGAGTGTTTTGATGAATGTGTTGATTTAATTGGACGATCGTATTGCAGTTTCAATACGCTTATTCTTGAGTCTCGAGTTTGATTCATAATAAATTGAACATATTTTTATATTGAATTTTGAGAATAAAGACCATGAAACACATAGCCATAAAATACACTTATTTTGCTTCATACAGCCATATTTCGTTGCAATACTAATTAAGTGATGAAGAGCGGCGATAGCCCAGTGGTGTACGTAACGGACTGCCGAGACGATGGTCTCGGGTTCGATCCCCAGGTACCCCAGGCACACAACTCTGAATTTTCGAAGTTATGTGTGCATTATAAATTAATTATCGCTCGCTTAATGATGTGCCCGATAGATGACAATAGGCTCGCCCCCTATTACATTGTGACCGAAACATAACTGGCGAAGTGTGGGTGTGTAATACACTTCTGCCTACCCCTTCGGGGATAAAAGGCGTGAAGTTATGTATGTTATTAAGTGATAGATAAAGACGTATGGCGTAGTGGTGTATGCAGCTGCTGGGTCTGGGATTCTATTTCCAAACGGGAATACGTTATAAGAGATCCACAAAGTGTTATTCGTAGTCTCTATAATTATTGTCTGTGTGCTTTGCTTAAAGGTTTTTAAGTTTTCGAGTTACAGGACTTATTCATGTCTGGTGTGCGAGGAACCATATATGAAATAAAAGCACTGAAAATAGCACATGTAAAATATTTAGTCAACGGCTTACTATATTATTTTAAGATGAATCGGTAAATTATAATACGAAAATAATGAAGCTAAAAATATGTTTTGACCATATTTTCAGAATATTCTTAAATTATGTAAATTTTATTAACATATCGTTCAATAGTATTTAATTAACGGTAAGTTTACACATTATTAATTATAATTTTATGACACAACTCACGGAAAACATAATACTTAATAAATATTTATTCATCACCTTCGCTATCATAATGAGAAAATGTAATTATTTCTCTATAAGTAAGCATTCCGTTGTTAATTTTTAGAGTTAATTAACTAAAAGGACAAGGGACGGCATCAATAATTGCGTGTTTTTTAAATAATTTATCCTATAATTAACATTTTGATAATCTTGGAATTGAAGCCATTTTAGTCCTCGCAGTGCCTAAGTTTATTAGAAGACATTACCGTATTTTACAGTTGGTCTTATTATATATACAGAACACCGTCCTTTAGTTGCTATGATTTATATTCTAGATTCATACGTAACTCCTTTGCAGAACTAAATGTGTTTTATACAGTTTGTTTGTTAAAATCGCACCAAATCTAGTTACAACAAAGTTCAACATAATACAAGTCACGTATAATTATGTATAAACTGCTGGGTACGAACCACTTCTGAATACAAAAAGAGTAAGACAATAGCCACTAATCTGACCTAGAGTGGGTTAGCAGAATTTACTTGTCCTTCAAAATCGTTATGAAAGGTCTTAGAAACGCGGGTATAGTTACGATATTTTCCTTCACCCTTTATCAAGTGACAATCAATTTAATACGCGCTAACTGCGAAAAGTCAGCAGTAGTTTGAGCCCAAGACCCTCTACGTAGCAGTCTATTTATCTATCCACTAGACTATCGCTGCAAAACTGCAAACAAGAATAAAATCTGACCATAAATTGATAATAAAATATGATCATACATTACGATTAGCGATTAATAGTTGTTAATGTCTTCAGCCAACTCTTGAACGAACGCGGAAGGAAATCACTACGACGCGACATGCCCCAGTACACGGGAAAACGATTCTGCTAATGCTAAGAGAGTTGTAAGATTAATCTTGGTTGAGAGTAAGAATAGCTTTTGTTATGCATTCAAATTTGAAATTCAGACAAGCAGACCAGTCTGGGAATAAAGTTATTTGGCACACTGTGGTTACGTGAAAAAAGTTTATAGTTTAGCAATTAAGTACTTGAACTTCTACGCCTTCGGTGGAGATGAACATAATATTATGAACATGAGGTATTTGAGTTCATGGATGGTGTAGTAGCTATGTGGCGGTCTTGTATCTTGAATTCTTGATTACTGAGTGTTGTGGGTTCAATCCTCGGACTGAGTAACATTATTTTGATGTTGTGATTCTTTCTTTTTGATTTTGTGATTTCTTTGTATCCTTTGAGTGAGTAAATTTTCTCACGATATAGGATTTATAAGGGAAGTAGTTTGTTAAATAATTAAATCAAATGTAAACAGTACCTACCTGCTTTAATATTTTTCATATTTAGAACTGCACTATTGTCAATGCATATTATTTTACATAAACGTTTAACATCACCATATTAATATGCTTAAATAATTTAAAGGCCCCGTGCTTATAGTTCACAAACACTAGAGAAAACTCAATTTAAAATCACACAAAAAATACTGAAAAAGTTTAGAGCACAGAATCTCGACATCCACAAAACGTAAATGCAACAAAATAATGCGCATAACTAACAATATCATCACAAATCCGACGCCCGACATTTAGAGCAATCATAATTCATAAAATCCTAATTCCGTTTTGTACCGGAATTATATAAACAAGCCGATAACGGCTTGTTTAGTAATAATACTATCCCGATATCCGGAATCGTATAGTTAATCCCTCCAGTCAATTATCGATGTTTGGGAAGGACCCCGAGGGATTCGAAGGGAATGAGGGTAGCGGTACATAGGTTAAGAACGCCAAAGAAAAATGCTTTCCCCGTTCCGGGAGCCATTTTCTGTTTATCTCGTTGTTTTGTTTTATTTGTAGTAAAGCCGATCTATCCGTCTTGCTATATTGGCGTTTTGTATCAATTTTGTAAGACTTATCCTGTGTTGTTTATTTTATTCTGTGTTTCATTTATTACTTTGTGTTTTTGTATTGCGGCTTATAACAGAAAATATAATAAGTGATTTTACTATTGCTACTTGTACTATTATTTTAATGATTTTTATTTGTCCGTGTATATGTTTTTGTAATAGTTATAAAAAAATAAAATATGAAATTCGCTATGTCCTATATGGGTTATGTGACCTGAAATAAAAGCATTTTTGAAGCCATATAGCATAGACTATGTTATTTAAGAACTTAAAAAAAATACCTACGCGGTTGCACTATCACTGTATTGAAAGAGAGAAAGCAAAAACTTAATAGAGAGTGTGTATACACGTCATTGAGAAAAAAAGTACATACGAAACAAAAGCACACGCATAGTACTATGCAGTTTGATTCTTGATCAATGTATTATTTTAACGGCAATCATAGACAAAATAATATTGAACAACATTTTAGAAACATAATTGTGTAGTCTAAAATACATTTAAAACTAGTTAGTGCTTATGAATCTACTTTACGTAAGTATTTATTATGAGAAAAGTAATTTGCGATAGCCCTAATAACCAGCAAGGCAATTTACTTATAAATAACTATGACATTCACAAATATTATGTACCTGTAATCTGAATGTCAATTGTAAGGTATAACAATCTATAATAATAATATATATAATACTTACTATACAATGAACTCCCCTTTTCATTCATTACTCTTTTCATGTATGAAAAGAGTAATTAATGTAGAAGAAGTGCGTGAAGTTTGCAAGTATAGAAGCAAGTGGCCTTCTGTTGTCTCTGCCTACCCCGACAGGTAAAAGGCGTGCGCATAAGTATGTATGTATGAAGTCCTCTTTTAGTCCTATCTGTCTGTATGAAAGTGATAAACTCAAGAACTTCTAAACGAATTTTTGAGCGGTTTTCACCAAAATATAGTGTAATTCTGGAGGAATGTTTAGGTGTATAATTCATGCGGGCGGAGCCGCAGGCAAAGACTAGTATGTTAATAATTACACTTTATAAGTTAAATAAATTTAACCTGAATTCACCAGTGCTTTTTACTATAGAGTAATGAGTTGTATGAAAAGTATTTTGAGATGCATGAAAATAATAATTGCTGTCACAAATACATGGAATAGTCGCTTAAGCTGAGCTAGCGCCTCTAAATACTTACTACTAAGTAAGTATTTAGAGGCGCTAGCTCAGCTTGTGTGTGTTAAAAGTTTTATTGAAGAGGATTTTTTCATGTTTTCGAGTTTTATTTCAACGAACTGCAGAGCAAAGGTAATTATACATCATATATCTATAATAAGTTTTCTAAGCATATTTCAAGGATGCAAAAACCATCATTATTTTTGTGATACGTTGAAAACTAACTGAGATATAGGTAAAATAATGACGCCGGTCAGCTGTTGCTCGATCAAGAGGTAAAGCAGCCTGCACTACCGGCCATTTTTTATTTTTTACGTCCCGCGCGTCAGGGGATAATATCAGTTCTTTATAAGAACTGTACTATTGCCTGGTACAGTCGCTTCTCAGTCTGAGAGAGGCGAAGTCGGAGTCCACAACGCTCGCTAATTGTGAAGTCTCTTCACCTGAACTTGTCTAGCATTGTGGACTATGGCGTAAACCTTCTAATAGTGAGAGGTAGCCCATGCCAAGCAGTGGAGCATTTTATATTCTGGGTTGATGACGACGTCTTATTTCATGCACTGCTATTCTATCAAAATACAGCCTTGCCATTGCCCATTGCCTTGCGTCCAGTTTTCCAACGTTTTTAACCTTGAAGTAAGCCAATCTATTACTTCAAGGTTAAAAACGTTGGAAAACTCGACTCGAACTGGAAAAAACGACAGCGCCATGCTGTCGTTGCGGGACATACGTGTTTCCCGCAAGCGCTGGACGGAACAAATTTTCCTGGGACATACGTATGTCCCGCCTGCGTTCCAGAGGTTATATTATAGCCATGTATTAAGATGCGTACAGACTATGTAACATGTAAATTAACATATATTATAGAACACGTCCACATTATGTAACATTCAATCTTCACATTATTGAAACATGTTATACAGCAATGTTTTATAACTTGTAATATTCCATATATAATATACGCACCTTAAAATTTCGTCGTACCATAGGTACTTCTAAAATACACACACATTCATACCTTCGACAAATAACCAACATACTGAACCTGATTAATAACAATCAAACATCCGACCATAAATAGAAAGAACGAAAGATAAATTTTATTGCTGCTAAAGAAACACAAGTCACAAAAAATACATTAAATAAAATCAAGAAAACAGTAAGGGTTGTATACGTACACTAGACAAAAAGAAACAAATAAAAACAAACAATAGTGTGAAATATCATGGAATAAGTATACAGCTGATATTGTGTCTCACGAAGCAACAACCAGGTGCTCATCTCGACATATGCCAGGCCACTAAGGTCTGGCGCCGGTTTTCAGACGAGCCATGATGTGAAGGCACGGATGGCAAGTGGACTCGAGCCGTCCACAATAACATTTCTGTGTAGTGACTGGTGATAATAATAATTCATAATATGCTCTTATAATAAGTATTAATAAATAATTAAAATACATTGGTTAATTTTATTTTTACAACATAATTATCACATCCTATATGAGGTATAAATTAAATTATATATTGCCTTAAATATGAAAAATAAAATATAAATATAAAAATTTTATTAAATTAGTATATTAAATGAAAAAAAAATTGAATTAAATTAAAAAGTTAAATAATAAAAATTGAATTAAATTAGAAAATTAATTGATAAAAAATAATTAAACTAAAAAATAATAATAATTAATAAGTACTTAATTTTATTAATCAATCAATTATTAAGTAAAAATTAGATTCCTTATATAAAATAAGAGCAACATCTGTCACCGCGTATATCGCTTGGGCTTATGTATGAGTGACAATGATTGTGATTGCAGCGCCTAAGCGAAACTAACTACGCATACGGCGGGCGCGATGAATGAAACATTATAGGCACCGATTACACGACCAGACAAACACATCAGTGCAACCATCAAATAAACGACATATCCATTCTGTTGTTGACAAAATCCTTTTGTGTTTCAAAAAGATATTGTCGTAAGCGAAGTCTAAAAACAGGCAACGAATTTAATTGTCGTAAAGGTGGTGGTAGATTGTTCCACACCTTTGATGGTGCGTAACGAAAGGTACCTCGAAACGTTACATGAGTACTAGGAGGTATCGTGAAACAAAACCTGGCTGCCGCATTCTGAACTCTCTGTATGAGACGTGTTGTTCGAGCCAATGGGCGTGGACCATACACGGTGTCTGCATAATTCAGTTTTGACAACACTAGAGACTCGACTAACTGAACACGTAGTGTTTGCGACAAATAGGGTATAATCTTATACAGCAGTTACAGCCGGTAAAAGCAATTCTGTACAGATGCAGCTATATGCGTTTTAAACCTTAGGCTCGTGTCCATTATCAGTCCAAGATTCTTAGCTTCATATACCCGTTCTATAGATTCACCTAAAATATTGACGTTAATGTTTGACGGTAAAGAGCTCAATTGGTGATTCGTACCAAATATCATGTACTTGGTCTTGGACGGGTTTAAAACCAGACAATTTTTTTTGGACCATACCGCTATCCTATTCAGATCCTCGTTCAAAGCCTTTACTGCGCTATGGTACTGACTAGGTTTAAAATAAATGTACAGCTGTACGTCATCAGCATACATGTGATAATGACAGTTCTTAATACATGATGGTAAGTCAGCACAATATAAAATAAATAAAATTGGGCCCAGAATTGAGCCTTGGCGCACACCTTGCTCTACACTAGATAGAGCTGATGTCCTCGTGGTGCCATCACAAAATTTCAGTTCCACATACTGCCTACGATTACTTAGGTAGCTGTGGAACCACCGTATAGCTTTATGGTCAAAACCATAAAACTGTAGCTTTGACGAAAGGATCGAAATGTTTGTGGCATCAAATGCGCGGGAGTAGTCCAATAGAACCAGTAAAGTACTCATACCTTGGTCTTGGGCCGTTAAGATGCTATCCGTAACGTCTAGTAGTGCTGTGGAAGTACTGTGCTTCTTTCTAAAGCCCGATTGTCAAACAGGCAAAATGTTTTGTTTTTCTATATACGCCGTTAGCTGGTTACACACCACCCTTTCCAAGACCTTAGAGAGGCATGGCAGAATGCTAATAGGACGAAGGTCCTTAATACTTATCGGGATGTTAGCCTTAGGGATAGGTCTTACAGTCGCAATCTTCCAATCGGCCGGAAACTCTGATGTTAAAATTGACTTGTTTATTATATCGGTAATGGTACCAAGTGAAAGAGGAAGTGTGAGCATTATCATTTCTAAGTTTTTGTTGTCACAGCCTTCTGCATTAACTAGATTTTAGTCCAAAGAGTATACGCGGTATAGCCTCTTGGGATACAGGTAACAATTTAAAAGGTGATGTATTTAGAGGGACTGAGCTGTGGCTATGAAACTCAAAGTATGTCAAATAAGATATATCCACCTCATCAGTGCCAGGAACATTCAGAAAATGATTGTTAATTAAGTCGGGGTCAGAAAAATGAGGCGGGGGTTCCGATTGTCTTTTAGTAGGCACTATTGTCTTTTTTAAGTTTTGCCATTACATTTTGGGATATTTTAGGTTGCTATTAATATTTTGCTTAAAATACGCAATTTTTTCCCTATGCAGTGAGTCGACAACTAATGATTTTAAATCATTATAGTAAGTAATTTTTTTTAGAGGCTGCTCCTGTCTTTATGTATTGAGCTAGTGCATTATCCCGTAACCTCATTATAAGTTTGATATAATCGAATCGTCGAAATCGTTGGGCGTAGCGTATCCAGAGTAAACATTTTTATAGAAATTTCACGTGCCCAACGATTTTATATTTATCTGATCAATACTCCAGATTGATGAGAAGATTGGTGCGATCTGGTAGCTAGGATTTACCGAATATTTTTTTAGCTTTTAGTACATAACCTAACTACATATTTTTTATTGTGATAAAACCGTTTATTGAATTATTACAGTTATTTCTTAAAGGGTAATAATTAATTTTAAATCTCTTTAACTAATTGGTCACGGCTGACTTTACAAATGTGATATAAAGCTATTAAGAACTGCCACACTGAGCACAAATATTTTTAGTTCACAAAATGTTATCGTCGGAAATAAGCGATAGTAGTTAAAGTATAATACAATCAATAGAATCGAATGTAAGCGTTAAGCCTCAATCTGTCCCATCACATACTACTCGACGCACGACGACAAAACCGCTCAACGACATATTTTATACTTCAACGGCAATTTCTTACGTCACAAATCACCATCGCACAGCCCTGGCATTTACTTATGTTATGTAATACATCCTCCGTAAATGACACCTGAAAGTCGCTCAACTTAAGGACTCCGCCAATTAGCCTAATTGTCTTTATTACAAGCGCTCAACGCTTTTATCAAAATGCGAAATATTAACCTTAAGGAAAGCGGAAGCTATATTTGCACTCTTGATATAGGGATTTTTAAAGGTTTTAAGAAATCAATTATGTTATGTTTTCATCTTAAATTCTACGCCATTAAAAGCCCCATCAGTATCATCGTGTGTAATTGAAAAAATGAGGATAAGGTTCGGGTAATTTAAAATAATTGCGCGATGCGACCTGTCGTATTTGTAATGTGAGTCATAGATTTGATAAAGCGTTTCCGCATTGAGAGCATCTCAATCCGGAAACGCTAAACCAAATGATGACTGGATAACACTAAGATTCTTGTTTGATGTACGAGTTTCAAATGATTGAAAAATATTGAAAATGTCGACCGGTTGGCGCAGCGGAAGTGTCGCTTAGACTGCTACGCCGAAGGTCGCGGGTTCGATTCCCGCTCAAGTCCAACAATTGTGTGCATGAACATGAATGTTTGTCTTGTTCTGGGTGTTTCTATGTATAATATGTATGTATTTACGAAAAAAAGTATATATGTATGTTTATCCATTATCTAGTATCCATAGTACAAGCTCTGCTTAGTTTGGGACTAGATGGTGATGTGTGTATGTGGTAGAATATTATTATGAAGATTATTAATATTGTTGATTTTTTAAAAGACCACCATCTTAAACAATTTTAAGCTAATATATATGAATACCAGAATATAGACTTTTACTTCAACACCTCAGTGCTCAATTTTGGGAAAATCTGCCTTTATGTTAATCGCCAAAATTTAGGCTTGTAACCTCAGCGGTTTAACCTCTGCATTGATGGATTAGACAGTCCCTTGACTGAGAGAGAACAAGTAATATGTCTATAGATTATGATTATCTTACTGCATATGCAGTCAAATAGGATTCATTTCATGGTTTATTTTACGACTCGTCCAACTCTTAATGTCTGTGTGTTTTGAGTTCAATGCATCCACACATTAACAAGGGTTTACAACGATATCTATAGTACCAGCATTTATAAATATAAAAACATTGGGCAAGTGCGAGTTGGACTCCCGCACGAAGGGTTCCGTACCATCATCTATAAAATAAAATCACGTTCGTTGTATGTATACTTAAATACTTTTTAAGTTTCTACCTGTTTATCTCGATCTTATTCTCTCGATCTTATCGAGTAACAAATTGCTTAAAAATTACGTTTGTTGTATGGGAGCCCCCCTTTATAATTTACTTTTTTTATTTCATTATTTATTTTGAAAGGTAATATACAATTACATATTCAGTGAAAATTTAAAGCGTCTAGCTGTTACAGTTAGTAATTTTTAGCAAAAATACGAAAAAAAACTCGTTTTTTGTATGGGACCGCCCCTTAATATTTTATTTTTTTTTATTTTTAGTATTTGTTGTTATAGCGGCAACCAAAATACATAATTTGTGAAAATTTGAGCTTTCTAGCTATCACGGTTTATGAGATACAGCCTGGTGACAGACAGACAGACGGACAGACGGACAGACAGACAGACAGACAGCGGAGGCTTAGTAATAGGGTTCCGTTTTTTACCTTTTAGGTACGAAACCCTAAAAACGACATTTCACTATGCCAAAGTTCAAGTCAAAATCCTTTATTCACTTAGGTACATTGATCTTAGGTATAACATGTTGCTTATGAAGGTCAAAATAAAAATAAAACTGGTTTATTTACATTTACTGCCACGTTCGCAAAACATGTCTGTAGCTATATTATACTAGCATTATGTATTTACATTATAAAGTACGCTGAAATCATTTTACTGCAATCGAAATTTCAACTTTATTTCAATCACAGAACACTCTTACAAGTTGTAAGATGTTAATATATTTTAGTACTACAGTAATAAAAAGTTACCTTCTAGATACCGATTTCATACCAGATTTATCCTTTATATTCATAAAACTGATTATTTTAAGTGTTGAAATGTCTACGAGTATAACGAGAAATCATTTTAGATTTATCTTTACACAAATAAAATTAATTATTTTCAAGTGTTGAAATTTGCCTCTTCGTTAAGTGGTTCGACCCTTACTTAGTAAGTCAAATGCTATAAATACACCAATGAATTACTTCTATATCAAGCTGAAAATGGGTACCTCTTGATTGGAGGATTTTAAGCATACCTACTAAAGATAACCAGTGTTGAAAAATAAACGAACACATAATAATATATTAGATGATAGCAGTTGACTAATGACGTGATAAATAAGTTTCCAGCATTTAAATAAAGACAACTTTGTGTTAAAATGTAATCACATTAGCGACGTTTTAGTCTCGCCATGAAATTAAACAAATTTTCAAAGGAATCCAAAACTTAAATAAACGTATTTTTTGCGGAATTAAAAAAAATAAAGTACCATTCACTAGAAAAAATCTATTTGGAAGGGACCCCAATCTTCTCCTATTTCCATGGTAAGCGACCACGTCAACAACCGTTAAAATTAAAATAGCGCAATCACTTGTGGGCACAACTTACGTAATAAGAGTTTACGAGTGCGGCCGTCAAATGGGTGCGCTCCATCAAATGGGTGCGCGCCGTCAAATGGGGGCTCTCACTCAAAATGGGGATGTAGTCGTAAAACATGTAACAGGACAAGTGTGAGCTTGCCCCTTGTAATGGGTGTCGTACGTATGGAGTCTGTATGAAGTATGTATGCTTATGAGGATCATTATGCCGGAATATTTTTCATTTCTATGGGACGTTTCTTGTGATGAATCCATGGTATTACTTTTTGCTCAATTGCTCCCTTATTTTTCACAGGCGTAATTACTTATTTATTGCCGTAATAATATGATGCTTGTGAATATTTAAGGTTTCGTTCGTACAATGACGAATGTAGGTATTCTTATAATATAACATGTATTCGTTTCTACGTCTGTATAATTAGATAAGTATTTACGATATATGACGTGGATATAGTTATAATTTCTTTATTGGCAGTTAGTCATCAAAGTGAGCGATAACTATTTGTATGCGTAGGCTGCTTTCACATATTGATATATAAGGTGCTTGCCTGAATCAGCAGTTTCCACAAGCGTAAATCAAATATGTCAGTGTGTGCATTCTCATATTATGTCAGTCGACAAGCAGTGGTAAAACTATATTATTTATAATCCTTGTTCTTCTGGTATGAATGTGTGTCTAAGTCTGGTGTTCGTATTTGCGACCTAAAACTTTTATTTTTCGTTATGATCTAATGTTTGTTTTTTCCTTTCGCAACGACTTTACGTATCCTCCGAAGTATGCCTACCATGCTTCTGAACTGATGCTAAGCGCACTGGCTGGTGTCAGTGTGATTTACGTCAGTTAATACCACAATAGGCGGTCACCCATCCAATTCGTGACCCTGCAAGTATTGCTTTAGTTTGTCGATCTGCCTTAAACTGTGAATTAAGTCGACGATGAATTTATGAAGAATTTTCAATCAAGATGTAAAATTAATATTTCGCTCAGTTTTCTTCACCGTTGAAATAGGAGGAACCCTAATTTCATCTAAAACAGTCGCCCTTAGTTGGTTCGTTACATCCCTATAGTAAAAGCCTTTAGTCAGGCGCTGCTCAAATTCAGTCTACAATTGATTTAATTTTGCATTTCTTAGCCAGGTGGGCAAAGGGTTTTCACCTATGAATATACTTTATTCATTTAGAGCAAGCGTTTTGTAATAATTCGACGTTCTTGTGCAATTATATTCTATTGCAGTTTGGAAAGAGACAACCGTCTGAAATGCTTCTACATTTTCATTAATGATTCTGAAAATTATCGTAAAAAATTCTGATCTGACTGATAGCTATTTAAATTAAGAAAATTCACGTAGAAAAAAAAATTCTATTATCACAAATGGGGCTATTTAATTATAGTATGCTGGTAATTAAGATGTATGTGTATGTAATAGAATCGCTCAGTGACGTATGTTAAGAGTGTCACTACAAAGCGTAAATAAAGTGTTAATGATTTTTGAGGATTTGTCCGGGAATATTTTTGTTAAGTAGAGTTAAGTTATACATAGTTTAAATTATGACTAGCAGATTCTTGATGAACGCTAGCAAATATACACGTGTCAATATTTTACTGTGTTGTCTTGCAAAGTCGAAGTAATTATAAATCCGATGAATTAAATTCTAGAATAAAAGAGTGCAGTCAATTAATACTCAATAGTAGGTGTACATAATTTGAATAACATTTATACGAGCAGCGATAGTGGATATATAGATGAAAATACACAGATGATGTAATGGATGGTCACGATTGATGAATTAATTGTTTGTACTCTAATTTCACTTCTTATCCTGTATTGTTGCTAACAATGTACATAAATCAGGCAGAAGTAATATTAGATTTAAATTTACGATGATTAATGAATACAAAATGTTACTACCTCATTTAATTCTGTGGGTGTCGTAAGAGGCGACTTAATAAAATAGACGAAGCAAATAATATCATTGCGAAGAGATGGAAAACCTCTTCACAGGTAGTAGAGCCTTGCTGATTTCAGCATGAATGGGCCGGCTCGACCGGGGAAGTACTGCCCTCTCACAGAAAATCGACGTAAAGTAACAGTACTTAAACTGTTGCGTTTCGTTCGGTGAGTGAGAATGCTGGAGGCCCCATCCCCTATTCCTTCTCCCTCATCTCACTTCCTCATCCTATCCCTTTTCCCAACCCCATGGAGCGGCAACGTACTTGTGACTCCTGTGGTGTTGCTAGTGTCCATGGGCGGCGGTAATTGATTACCATCAGGTGATCCGTCTGCTCGCTTGCCGCCTATTACTATGAAAAAGAAATACCAACCCGGTTGGCCAGCCTGATATATTAGGCTTTACCCTCCTAGTGACCTATCGCCACCTATTCTATCCAAAGAAACTATTAATACATTCTAGTAACGCCACAAGTTTTAAGACGCAGACTTCATCAACTCAATTACAATAAAATTTTCAAGAACAAAATGAATTATTAATTTATTACTTTTATTCTTAGCTCCAAGTTCGTAGATATTCCATTCTTACAACAAGTTTTTACGTTAGAATTTTAGATCTAAAATGTATGTTTATTTTAACACTAAATTCAGATCTGTAATCGAGAATTGGTTTAAGCTTGTACGTAGGTCAACGGTCAAGAAAGTTAAAATATCTATGTAGAATTAAAATCACAAATTGAGATATTCTGCCACTGCCTTAGAAAAAAAAACAATCTACAAGACGAGCGACCTGTAATAATATCAGCTTTACAATATTTATTTGCAAGAAATTATCTGGAATAAAAATGTATCATGTAACTTTAGATTATAGCTATTGTTATGAACGTCATAATACCTACTAATAAAAATATAAATAATATTATAAAAGAATAAAAGATATTATATACATGTAATTATGTAGGTAACAAAATCTAAATATTTTTAATTCTTCTTTAGAATTAATTCTTTTTAATTGTCGAACGAAATAAATGGCATTTTGTCTAGAATTTATGTATTGATACATTTAGGCAACTAGATATGAAATGGCATTTGTGCTGTTCACAACAAAAATTCTAAATAAACCACAAGCTTAATAACTGTAAGATTTAAATCAATATATTTCAACCAATCTAGTTGGAACCTCACTTTTCTCTCGTCTCCAATTTAAATCCTTATCCATTCCAGTACGCCGTTTAACAGCAAAATATACCAAATATTTTAGCGAAGAGCTGTATTTTCCTAAATATATTTTACAAAAAAGACACGAAACAGACCATAAAGCCTTTAAAAAAAATCTTTACTGATGTGGCTTTTGTAACATCACCACATTATTGCGAGTGGTAAACCCCACAGTGCTAAATTAGACGGAAACCTAATAAAGATAACTCTTAGACCGTGCGCTGAGTATAGCGCAGCGTGAAGCGGAGCGATTTAAAAGCCATTTGTACACGAAACAGAAGGTAAAAGGAGGTCAAATATGTTTTATTTAACCTGAAGTCTCGGAAAGAGTGATACATATCCGCCATGGCCATGGGATGACTGGTGTGCTTCAGACCCATTTTCAAAAACTATATTTTGATTTTTTGGTTATTTTTATGTACTCTCTTCTTTTCCAGTTCAGCTGTTTTCTGTTAGTAGTAGTCTGGCGAAGAATAAGTGTGTCAACCCCACGGTTCAATAGGGATATCATATACATGGTTTCAATGTGCGACCACGAAGTGTTTGATGCAAAAGCTTAAAGGATCGTTAAAGTATTTTATAAGCGTTCAAGTAATGTGTAAGCGTTATTTATTCGTACAGCCCATCTTAGTCTACTGCTCAACGTGGGCCTCTCCTAAGTCCATAATAATTGTGAGTCAATATGAGGATTCGGCCTACTATGCGACACTGGCTAGATACGAGTAGGTTCGTATAGGATTTGATGTCAAGTTTTCCGTCTCTTCTCTAAGATATCACACAATTTGTTGATTTTGCTTAGTCACCTCTTACGAAATCCGCGGAATGAAATGGGGAAGTGACATTTTTTTACTTTAAAATTTACAAAAATATTTCAACTTTCGCGACTATGTGTACAATAGTAACTTATATACTGGGTCTATGTCACGTAATTATTTTAAAATTTAGGTAAAATATTGAAATTAAACTACAGTTTACGGATTTTATCGCGTTGTATTGGTTTCACTAAGTTATGAAACTAAAGATCTAGAAACTATATTTTTAATTTATTACTAGCCGACGTTTTGCTCCCGATCGATCCCGCGGGATCGGTGACAAGAAACACCTGGACGCTGAGCTTCAACATATCAGGCAAGTTCTGCAAGACAACAAGCTCCGACCGCCGCGCCAATGTCACAGATCCCAGAAGAAAGAAAAACCAGCCACAGTAGAAAGACAACCTGCTTTCCTCCCATGCATCAAGGGCGTGACCGACAAAATTGGCTACATCTTGAAGCGAGCTTCTATCAAAACTTACTACAAGCCGCCAACGAAGATCAGTCAATTATAACCATCTGTCAAGTGTCAGTTACCCTTGCAAGAGGCCGGTGTCTACAAAATTGACTGTGAATGTGGGCTCTCATACATTGGACAAACCAAGAGAAGCATAGGCATTCGACTCAAAGAACATATAGCTGACATAAAACATAACGCTCAACAAAGTCTGCTGTGTGTGAACATGTGGAACAAGGACCCAACCACTACCTGCGATTTGATGAACCACAGATACTCGCAAAAGAACATCGATTTCTTCCAAGGATGATACGAGAGGCTATTGAAATTAAAAAGCACCCTAATTTCAATAGGGAAGATGGTTGGAATGTTGCTCCAGCTTGGGACCCTGTCATAAGGCTAATGAAACCCAATAAGGACAAAGTCACCAGAAGACCTAAGGACACTGTGAGCTCATTCTGCGTAAATAGTAACACCAGTAGTTAAAAAATGATCGGGTACTTTGGGATAACTTATACATTCAAGAAAAAGACAAATATCACCTCAGTCTGCCGTGAACATGAATTCTGTAAAGAATTCGAAACGTCGGCTAGTAATAAATTAAAAATATAGTTTCTAGATCTTTAATTTCAAATGTAATAACTTAGTGAAACCAATACAACGCGATACAATCCGTAAACTGTAGTTTAATTTCAATGTGTAACATTCGCGTAAACCCAAGAAGATACTATTTAGGTAAAATACCTTATATTTTAAATAAATAGACTCGTTATATTAACATTATTACTAACATTTTACATTTAGGTAGATAAAAGATAGCTTAAAAAAACGTAAGTCTCGTTAACTTCAGTTTTTTCAATGAAACTTCGCCCTTATCACTGGCAGGAGTAAAAAAATACTACAGCTTTGTATTGAACAGTGGCCGATAGAAGATTGTAATTCAACTACACTGAAATCTAGCGACAGTAAATAAGGAATCAGAAAGTATTTTTTATTTCATTCGGTGCATCTTTGTTCGGTTTTTGGTTTTACTTTCTGAGCAGTCTTCGTGTATGCAAAACTTTCATCAAAAGATTCTATACGAGATGGCTAAGTCCGCAAACTTTTTTTTTAATTTAAATGTTTTGTTTAGGAATGTTGTGGCTAGTTATTTTCATTTTTTATTTATAGACTCACGCCTGTATCCCCGAAGGGGTAGGCAGAGGTGTAATATTACACCCACATTTCGCCATAAATTTTTAGGTCCCACGTAATAGGGGTAATGGGCGAGCCTATTGCGTTACCGGGCACATCACCAGACTCTGTGCTGCTACTGCGAATTCGGAAAAACCCAGTAACACTATTGCCCGACCCGGGACTTCCGATCAGCAGTCGCATATGCTATCCACTGCATAACGGAGTCAGTGTAGCTAGTTATTGAGAGAAATATAACGATTATGTATATTCCACACCCGCCGTCTTAACGCCAAGCTAGATTAGGATTTCGGCATTGCAACTCTAGCTAAGGGTCCTGTAATATCGAAAACACATTTGTAGGTGAGGTAAGAATTGAAACTTTTATAGGCCTATTTAAAAAGATCACGTGCTGCTCAAAGATCCCTTATAAATTTCTTTTGGTTAATCTAAGAAAGAATAAACAAAATACTTATCACTTCCTGCTACTTGCTTTATTTCAAAAACTGCTGACTACATATCGTGTAAACCAATTTTCGTTGGAAGTTTTTATAACGATCTATAGCATATTTTTTTTTTAGATTTGTCACTCTCTTACTTTAAAAGTTAGAGGGACACACACACCCATTTTACAACTTTGGCACCGTATAGCTTTCAAACGATTGACTTTGAGAAACAATGGTTTTAGGAACCTCAAAGTAATTTTTAACGACCCATTTTCCATATCAGTTCCATGTATGAAGAGCCCCAATTCATATTCAATATTTTTTATTCTATAACGTCTTA
This sequence comes from Euclidia mi, assembly GCA_944739405.2. Lineage (NCBI taxonomy): Eukaryota > Metazoa > Arthropoda > Insecta > Lepidoptera > Erebidae > Euclidia > Euclidia mi. The sequence goes on from OX123195.2 coordinate 7,858,276, forward strand.
AAGCGGTTCACAGAATACATCTACCTACCAATTTTCAAATGTGTAAGCTGAAGAGTTTCGGCATAAAGTGGCTATGATATACGGATCTACTGACAGACAGCGCGTCTATAAGGATTCTGTGTTTAGCCATTTTTGACAACGGAGCTCTAAAAATACTGCTTACAGAAATGTTTTAAATACTTCTTGATGCTTATTAGTGCCTATGAACAGAAATAAAACGAAATTTACTATCGAACGATGAAGGAGTTTTGTTACCCCGAATTTAACGTGAGCGAAGCCGCGGGCAAAAGCTATTTATAGTTATTTATATTTGAGATCTTGTATAGATCCTTTAAACAAACTTGATATTTGCTCATATATTAACCTAAATATAATTAATTAATTTTATCTCACTTATTTGTTCTAATATATTCTATTATATCCAGGTTCTATCTCCAATAACTAACAATAATTAAATCTAGCTTTACTTTAGCAATACTTCAGACAATACACAACTCTCCCAGAAACTCAATTATTCCGTTGCCAACATGAACTGAACAATCAAAACATTGAAATTCGTAAACAAATAACTCTAGCACACGTGAAAGGCTAATAACATTAATCACTTTATTACTAACACGTTCACATCTGCTTAGAAACATCATCTCAATCCCCATACTAAAGATCCACCGTACACCAAAGTTCGTCACTTAAGACCCCCCATGTGCCTTGTCGCAATAAGCAGAACTCATTTCGTTACAGGAATAAATAAGGCAGTCTTTATTCGAATACAATGGGTAGACTTTGAATCCTGATAACGAATATATGCAAGCGAAGCCACGAGACAAGGCAAATCCGTTATGACGACGAGTAAGGCTGTCATCGGGTTAGGGTGCGGGCGCACTGAAGTGTAACACATTAAAGGGTGGGCAAAAGGCATATATAAGTAGATATTTTAACTTAAGTATCCAAGATGCTTTGGATCATTTGGTAAAAAGTGCTGACGATTGATTTATTGAAGCTATATGAAAAGGTATTAACAGCTACTTTTGATATGACCGTGTTTTGGGTACAATGAAAAAAGTCAAGGAATACTTTGATTGCAACCGGGCAATCGTTGTGATGATGAAAGGCTACATCACCTTCGCCTCGGCTTTTGGATCTATCTTTCAAGACTTACTAGATTTCAGAAAATGCTAACGTTTCCCCACATACCACCTTCTCTGTATCTGTAGCTCTGAAAGACAATGTCAAGATATTTGCTGCTTGCTGTTAGGTACTGAATAGCTTGCCAGAGATCCTCATGATAGGCTGGCCTTTAAGATACTCTTCGAGGAAAACGACAATTAACACTCTTGTTAAAACTTCAAGGAATTAGTGTTGCGTACCTTTGGTTTAAATATGATACCCTCTGAGTGGGAGACTCAAACCTGCAATGTTACGAGTACCTCGATCTACTGTTACCTGGTTTTCAAATCTTTACAGCCTAAAACATACTTCTTTGAAATAATAATGCATGTGTTTTCGAATCCCACAATGCTCTAATCCAGAATAACATTATTTAAGAACCTATACTGAAACAGCTACCTTCATGATAAATAATATTCCTTAACATCACAGTGTACACCAAGCTTATAAAAGCAAAATATCATGTTTGCTAGTTGAATACGAACCTTTATTATGACCACCCACGGGGCGCGGCTTTGTGCGCCAATGTTTAAATAAAACACCTACATTAGGGCCTCCGCAGATTAGCTTCTTTTAGCATCGGCGACCGGCGATTTTGCAACTGTATCGATGCTGCATCGCGTTTTAGCGACTCTCTGCGTTCGGACGCGGCGACCGTAGTGCTGTAGTGTGTTGTTCGTGATCGGCCGAGTCGACTATCGATAAATTGATTTATTTTTTCATCGTTGTAATACAATAATTGTACAATATCAGTAATATAGGTTTCTATGAAAAAACACAAATATACCAGTATCATTAAATGATGTTCGTTACAATGATGTTAGATTATGTTCTATTATTAATAGATTTATACTATCGAAAACTTGCAAGTTATACTCTACATTTTATGCTCTTAACAATAGATGGCATGGACAGTACTGCACTCATTTCTTCGTATTAATATTAACGTTTGAATTGATAGATGATGCTCTCTGAAAGTAATACGAGAACTGGTTTTTAGATGTAGGTAAAAAATACTGACTTTAGCTTGCTTAATATTTTCATCGGTGTAAAGAAAGCAGTAGGTAGTGTAGCTTTATCATAACATTCATAACCTATGATAAGGGTCGCCTGGTCAAAATCTAGTACATCACCCTAGGTAGTGTACTGCCTTAATAAAAACTTAAATATTTATTATAAGCGCTGTCATAATTTTATCGACATTAATTATTCTGTTTAAGCCATTCACTAGTCAAACCCTATAATAACATCCTTATTTTCGGTTACAGAATAATAAATAAAACTTTGGGGTAAAATTACCCCAAACGGCTATTAAAAGTTGTAGTGTACAAGATAAATAATTTTTGTAGTTTACATGGGATATTTTTAACAAAGCATCAAAAATTTTAAATAACACTAAAGTGCTTCATTATTTCATTAAATTACTAATTGTCATTGACATATACTCTAACGATAGACGGAGCATTCCCTATAAATATTTTGTTCAAATTGTCTAATGTATGACGTCTAATCGTACTAGCGCAACACGCAGGCGCAAGCAGCTCCAATGACTTACAGTGTCTAGTTATTATTATAGCCAATCAACAACAACAAGTCCTGGCATCTTACCAATGAGTATCCAATAGTTCTCTAACGCTACTGGCTGCTTATTGCCATTTGTAAAGACTATTTACATCACAGAAGAGATATTTTCTGCCTACAATATTTCATCAACATAACAAGAACAGTTTATTTATGAAAATAAAAGGAATTAATTGCTGGGGGTTTATTTAAGTAAAAAAATAAAATCTTTAAACATATTCAGATGTTTCTATTACAAAATAGAAAAATGTATTCGTGGGCGTAAGTTCAAGACTTGCCTTAGTTGTCTCACGAATAATTATAATTTTTAAACTTTATACTTATCTTACTATGAGAATTGCTTAAACATATCCTAATATATAAGGCAGGATTGTTTGTCATTCTGAAAAGATGCCCTTGCTGACCACACAATTCTAAACCTACACATGTGGCAGATGGCACTATGTGCTACCATAAGGAAACCAACTATAAAAAAAATCTATGACGAAGTGGCCTGAGTAGCTTAGTCGGTACGGTATCGACACGGTTCGTCGTGGTCGCGGGTTGAAGTCCTGCCTAAAAAAATATTTTAAATTGCAGTAAAATTTACTCTAGCGGTAATGCTCAAAAATATATTTTAATAACTATTCAATTGTCACCAAACACAATTAATTTTGTGGTTTTTGTCTATTGCTCGGATAATGGAAATCAGGATCTGTTTTGGCCTCATGGTTCAATATTATTTTTGCGTATTTTTCTATAACTGCAAATGTGTACCTACTATGATGAAATGTTGAAACATTCGTTAATACGGTTATTACGATCAATATACGAAAAAACTAAAAAGAACACAGAATTAGTGTTATACAACGTCAAATTGGTTTTATAACATTAATCAAACTAAAAAACTTTTAAAACCTTCAACCTTCACGAAGTCTGGTCTTAGTCATATATTTTACCAGCAATCACTTGCAATGTATTTCTGCATAGTAGTTAGTCTATGATCGTAAATGACGTCACATAAAAATAAAGAAATACATTTTAATGTGCTATTATGATACATTTAACTCTTTTATTTACATAAATAATTAAAAATAGTGACTAACGCTGCTACAGATACAAGTTCTGATTCAAATTAATCGATATATCGTCGCCACACACTCAATAAACGAAGCGGACCCACACCGCAGGAAAGTCAAAGTGACACTAGATTGCTTTGCCGGTATGTTCATGCAAAGCATTTGAACAAAGTAAATGTTCTGAATGCTACATCTAGTACTTTAGTACATATATATCAATGCTAATTGTACACCAAATTAACGATCGTTCTACAAAATATCATTTAATATGAAAAGTCCGCTCCGGAAACTTATCCACTCAGAAAACTTAATAGGTTATGTTAGGTTTTCTTGTGACGCTGCCACCCAAAAAAGGAGCTTCGCAGGGCTCTGTAAACTTAGTTTATCAAACATTTGACTAAATTGATGAGAAATTAATGCATGCGTAACTGACACCCTGGGGTAATTTTCTCACATAACTAAGCAGACTAGATGGAAGATTTTTTAGGCCACGTGACTGACAACTTTAGGAGATGAATCGTAATAATCGTAATCATCGTAAGAAAAAATACAAGTTGTGCCCCTGGGGTGAAGAATTTTATTACCCCACGGTGTTATTTAAGGGTTAACAAATAAGTGACAACCTATGGTAAGGAGTCGTCCTTTAATCACGTGAGTCTTGATAGGTGGAAAGGACAAATAAGTGTAGACAGATATCAAGTGTCCTTGTTTTTCTTGAGCCAGAGATTTTTATCATATACGCATCATAAAGCAACGATCGTTCGTTCGATTGGCAGGGATTCAGAAAAGTCCTGTATTAAGGTTTTTCGTTGCCTTTGGATGCTCTAGGATGCTTTAATCAACCCACTTCAAAAAGGAGGATGTCCTCAGTTTGGTATGAATATTTTGATTTTATGTAGGTGCACCGGTCTCTGAATTTTCTGATCCATTTCTGGAATTCTTTATGTTTGATATGCTTATATTTTGCAAGATTATTATATTTTGCAAGATTGAGTTGCAATTATTGCAAGTTAAGACATAAATGAGCCAGTATACTTCTAAAATAGCGTTCTTAAAGGTAATGATACATGATATGTATATTAATATTTTTTTACAATGCCAAAATAGAGAAAATATCAAAGTAGTCTGCAAGTAGCGTCCATGGATGAAAAGATTTGCATTTTAGAAACATCTTATGAGATGAGTGGATGATTATGTATTTAGGTAAACAAATGATAAATAGGAGGGTAGAGAGGAAAAGGCAGGGGGCGACCAAATAAAAGATGGAATAACTGTGTGATAATAGATATGTAAGAAAAGGGGGAAGTGATCGGATGACTGGTGACAGAGAAGTATGGAAGAGAATGTATGTCCATACAGCGCCAACCCAAACAAATTGAAGTCAGGTAAGAGATGAAGAAAATAATGAGTGTTATATTTTTTTATTTTAGCTTAAATTTACAGTAGCTCGCAACGTCTGTTTTGGATAAAATATTTTTTTATTTACTTTGTATAAAAAAAAACTTTTGATAAAGAATGAGGAGAGGCGGTAAAGCCTCCAGCCTACCCAGGTATCATCATCACAGAGTAAGTTTAAAATTGGAAAGACATAAAATCACATTATTAATGGACGACCCCTACGTTATTATTTTAAGTGACAAGTCGCCGCGATCGGCATCTTCCAGTGTGCGGTTTAAGAATTCGGATGCTGCATCTGGATGCTAAAAAGCGACTGAATCGCCGGTCGCCGATGCTAAAAGAAGCTAGTTTGCGGAGGCCCATACTGACGAGCTTCGAAAAAAATACTTGCAAATTCATAAGCTTTGGTTTCGCGGGAGCTGTCACTTTGTAATTTAATAAAAAAAAATTCGAACAATGAATTTGCTAAGGAAGGATTTGCTATAGTAAAGGATTTTCTCATGGCTAAGGCTTTTCCTTGAGTTTTGGTGGCTTCGTCATAAAGCTGTATAAATGAAGACATCGAATGATGTTGTTTCAGGAGTCAATAGAAGTTCCTTAAAATGATTACTAAGTTTTTGTAGTTTATGGCAAAAGCAACACCTTACACTAATGACCGATTGATAGCAGGGAATTTAAAAAAAGCAATGTAATTTTCGCGAAGTCGTTCGGCTTTTCATTGTCATAACTAAAGATACTGCCTACTTGAAGAGTGAAATACCTCAGGGTAGGTATCTCAGTTTAGCACTATTTTTACAATCTTAATATATAAAATCCTTGCGTTACTGACTGACTGACAGACACGCTACAGCCGAAACTATTGGGCGCAGGCAGCTGAAATTTGGCACGTATATTCCTTGGGGATCGCAGGGGTACACTAAGAAGGGATTTCCCGAAATTCCCACGGAATCGGCCAAAACGGGTAAATTTAAAAAAAATGCAGGCGTAGCTGCTGGCGTCCTCTAGTAATAGATATTATTTCAACAAGGCTACAACGAACTCGCGAATCTAGATTCCGGCAAAATATTAAAGTATTGCAAAACCTATCTGAAAATTAAAATGAATAATTATACCGAGAACCGAGATATAAAAAATCCTCGCAACAACTTTACTAATCAGAACTGGAGGCCTGTAAAATATTCAACATAACTATTAACTAGTTCAATAATTGTGGTTCGGGGTGAAGTTTTCCAATTTTTTCAACACGCGAAGTTTACATACAGAGTTTGAATGCAGTTACCAATATTCTTGGAAAACCAATTTTCTATTGAACGAGTTGGTTTATATACCCAACATGTATTGCTGATCTGCCCCAGAAAATAAAAGAATGCATATAAATTGATGTTTGGATGGGTAAGCTTGGATCTAGCCAATTTATTTACTTCGTACCGTTTATTAATTTTATCGAACGATTCTTTTACTGGTGTTTTGTTTACAGTATTGAATATTTTGCAAACAAGTGGTTTAACTCTCGCCTCGCAGAGAGGATTCTTATTGTCTACTGCTACCTATATGTATTAATTTTACAGAGTAACATGTACTCCTAAAGCTTCTACTACTGTTAAAGATAAAAATTGTACGCAAGACAAATATTTCAATCCTCGCCTCGCACATCCACTCACGTCTAGTAACATCAAATAAACCAAAGAAAGACCTAGCGTATAAAGAAATTATGCACTTTTAACTCTCATTCGGCATGATGTTCATGCCTATAATAGTATGTCTCCAAATAATTTCATCACCCTCAATATTTTTATTTTCTCGTAATTTATGAATACAAAAACTTGTTTCCCCAAGCAAATCTTAGAACCATTTTATCTATTTTAAGTTACAATTTTCTTAAACTTCAAATATAGCTATCGATTTTGATCAAGAGTATTGACTATTACTGTAAGCATTAAGGAATATAAGAAAAACACAAGTATAAATAAACTTTTTAATAATTGCAAACGTCGCCAACGAAGCTGCATTTTACAACTAGTACCACATGAGTAAATAAACCGAACAGAGAGACAGCTTCTCAAGAGCTTGTAAAGAAGAAGTAGCAAAAATGCCCCACTTCCGACTGCAACTATAAGTATCTCAAAAAATCGCTTAAAATCAGTCTAAAAAAAATATATACTTCCGGTAATCATCTTTACTGGCTAACATATAAAAAAATTGCTCTAAATATTAATTCAGGAGTAGAAAACCTGTAAATATACTAATTTCTGATTTTAGTTTTAGAATAGGATTAAAAAGCAATTAAACACTGTAATAACTCACGTTTGATAATAGTTATTATACTACGTTAGTAATAAAGCACACATACTGAAGAGTTTTGTGAAACAATAGGATTAAATATGCTTAAAAACCAAACTTGTTAGCAGATTATGTCGAAGAACATAATCTAAACCAGCAGAGTTCCCTTTGCGAGATTGGAAGAAACTAGCGAAGAAGTTAATATGATTTTCCGAGACATATGAGGAATTAATTATGATATCAGAGGGTCTAGTACCAGTTTGCACTCGATCGTCACGGTGGACGATAGCCTAGTCGTCGTCGGGAACAATTTCCATACATTTTCTAAATGCGCTCCCTAGCGGACTCTATCGATAGCTACTCTCTGTTAGGGGCGCTTTTAGAAAATTTAATGTGTTCGAGGATACAGGCTAGAGTCTATAAAAAATATATTCATTTGTTTAATCTTTATTCCACTTTTTTATGGTCATTAGAGAAATGCATGATTGAAAGTATAATATTTTTAAGATAAGTACTTAATACTGCGCCTGAAACAATATTTGGAGCAATTTCTAAGTATGATAGCCAGTAAGGATGTCAATCAGAGGTATGCAACTTATTAATACTCAATTTTATCTATTATTTGAGATATTTTTCTCAGCTGTCGGACGTGGGGTAATTTTATATGGAAGTTGCAACTTCTCCTTTGTTACCTATTTTGGTAGGGTTGTCACAATAGGTTAAGACAAATCGCTTGTTCGGTATACGACAGATTCTGGATTGGACAGATTCGTGATTTGGCAGATTCCCAACTTGACATTCCCAACGATACCACTAATAGTGTTGAATATTTTCTGGTAATATGATCTATTTTGCTAATAAACATAGGAATCTCCTTTAGCTATTATGTGCCACTAGTTTTACCACGGGGATAGGTATCTAAAATAAGTTTAAAAAGAAATTGTGTAAGACAAATGAACGTCTACAAAACAAATGACTATAAAATGATCAACCGTCGATAGGGCTTACAAAAAACAGGTGCATGCAATTTTCGACCTTATTGACAATTCAGGACAGACTTATTTTTTTGGGTATTTTCTTGCTTTCTGACATTGACACGTTAATAAAATTATAAATTCTGAGTTACGTCAATAAGGTCGAAAATCGCATGCACCTGTTTTTTGTAATGCCTATCGATGGCTGATCACTTTCTGATAGTCATTGGTTTTGTAAACATTAATTGCTTTTACACAATTTCACAACTAATGAGTTCATGAGGATCCTCTGGGGGATCGGGCTAGGAGATCCTGGTGGACAACATGCAAACATGTTAAGTATTTCGTTGCCAACATTGACAATATTTATTTCAAGATCGAAATATTCGCGAAACTTTTGCTCGAGCAATTCAACAAATACGACAAAATTATCAGGAGGTATACCTAATTAAAAAACCCAATTGTACGTTACCATCGTTAAAATCTGTATAATGACTGAATTATTTCATCTAGTATTATTCATACACACAGTACAATATACGACCATTATTAATAATAAAACACCACGTTTTTACATTAAAATATTAAAACTTGCAACGTACAAAACAAACAACGTGCATCGTAATAACCCTAAGATTGTCAACTGCCTGTGCCTACGTAAACCGGTTTTTTCCAGTTTCGCCGCGTACACGACAAGCGGCCAGTGGTCACGCACACATAAGCCGCGTGCTTGTAGTAGTGCAACCGATTCGTGCTGTTGTATGAAGCTGTGTCTCTGTTCCGTTTATCTACTCATGTGCTAGTACCATGTAAATTATTTGAATCTGAAGCGAGGTTTTAGTGCCTGCGAAAAAAAAATCTCATTAAATCGCTCGGGCAGTAAATGTAATAAATCAACAGAAAGCAATACAATATATTTTCAGGATGGATGTATTATTCTATTGTAAATTATCAGAATTTTAATTGAATGTGCAGGAAAACAAATTTCATCAAAAATATTGTATATTTCCATGTAATCATATTTATATTTTGAAATCGTCGAATATTATTATGAATGCCACTTGGATTAATTATTATTATTCATCTTGACCCCTGTCAGTTTGCATATTTAGATATGGGACGTGGGAAGCTTTCATCTAGTTGCGAATACAAATATTGATATGGGATCTGTATTGGATACCAGAATTCTGTTTTCACCTGTCTTGAGACGTGTGACTACAATAGACGCCTTGGATTATACGTATAAATATAAAACACGTAAGTTAAAGATTCGTCGATTTTAGTAGTTTGGTGCATACTTTACGAGAATTTTTACGTACTGCTTTTTGTAAAAAAATAACTTTATTAGAAAATGAATAAAACAATATCGTTAAATATAGTATAATAAATTAAAAAGTGTAACGGCTTTAATTGCGTATGTTAAATAATTATTGCTTAAAGAAGACATAAAGACATATTTATTTCTGCATTTTGGTTGTTTACAACACTTATACATGTCAAAACCCTATTCTAGATGATGCCGGCTTTTCCTAGCTAAATGACTTCTTGAGAAGAAAGGCCGAAACAAACTCAGAGTCATTGTTTTTTTTTGTCACTTCAATTTCTTTAGCTTGATGAGTAAAGACAGCCATCCACACTACAGTGTGCTGAAGATATGTGCACTATAATTTGCTGTATATTAAGTACACATAAAGATAAGAAAAATAAAATACACGTAGTTTCATAAACCTACAAACGAAACTATTCAACATTCTTCGAAGTCAAGCGTCTGATTACACAGTATGTTCACGCACAACACTAAATTAAATAGCGTCCTTACATTATTTTCCACTTTACAGTTCACTGCCTCCTTAGAGAAAATGCTGATTTCTTAGAGAATATTAGTAATATTGTACTTATTTTATTAGAATTTTCTCGAGATACTTCGTAACGGGTAATATCCCGTAACGTAATATCTAGAGCAAGTTGTCTGAGTTCATACCCAGCAAAAAAAATCCAAACCTGAGACTAATTTTTTTGCCGTTTTTTGAAAAAAAGACAGGTCACTAATGGGTGGATAAAGAGTAGGAGAACTTCGATCAGTTAGTATCGCCCCATATTTCAGGACCCACTCGAGATTTGCTGGAGACCCAGCAGTGGGTCGTGACCAATAGTTTGAGAAATGCTGATCTAAAGTATTCCTCCTCACACATCTTTAGCTGAAAATGGAGACAATTTAGAAAATACGCCACGTCAACTACTCTAGATAAATCTTCTGAGAGAGAAGTTAAGTTTGTTTTTTTTTTAAGACCTCACGCACTAGGCTTGCAAGTTGTTCTTGTGTCGCAGGGAAAATTAACGGACAAAGTATACCCAGACGCCAATAATTTATGGATCTCACAAAGTGTGGTCTCATGTGGAGATCGAACGCACAACATTTCGCGTAGTGTCAGGTAGTGTCAGTCTCTTTCCCTGCCTGCCTAATCGATGGATCATTTGTGAGTCCTTAGGTTTTGTGCTCCAGTCAGTGACCGTTGTCAGTCTTACACATACAGCATAAGGAGAGAAGACTAGGTATTTAGTGCACACTTTACTAAGCCATTCTCATACTACCCAGAACCCGCGACAAGAGCTTTAATTATTATCAAGAGATTCTAAGAAAAGTTGAAGAGTTGTTGTAATGGGTTCGCTCTTCTTGGAGGAAATTGCGTTAAATGATATCGACTTAATGTGCATTAAAAGGTACTTAATGCTTGTGAAATTAACTCCGTGTTCGAATCCACATTCATGTTATTTATGTGCTTAGATTCGCTAATTGCTTAAATATCCATACAAATACTATAATGCTGAAGAGTTTTTTTCTTTGCCTGAATGTTCTACTTTCAGGAATTTATGTGATAATGTTAATTTTTGTATTGGATAGCATATCTGCTATCCAATACAAAAAATAACAATATCGATATATCTATCGAGGAAGGCTACAGACTATATAACATCACGCTATCGTATCAGCTGCGGGTACGGTACAGTAACCGGTACAATATAATAACAATACATAACGCGGGTGTAACCGTGTGTTCAATGATAACAAAGATAGTGCACACCACCAAACACACTCATATTACATACATTACACTACACATGTTTATCCACTTTTCGTAGTTTCTCACTGAGAACTTAAAACTATGAATTGTATTACAATAATAACAGTACTTTGCGGCATAAATTACAAAAAGAAAACCGAATTATTAAATCTGATGATCAGATCCCCAGGCAGTGGTAAGGCATAGGAAATAACAATATGATATAATTTGACTTTGTCCAATTATGTTATAGTGTCGATAGGTTGAACAGCCGAGCCTAATTTCCCGGGAGACAAAGAGGTCTAAATACGAAATATGCAAATTATTCATCCGATAATATTGTTAAAGTACCGAATGCGGACGACCCTGGGTGAGTGATCACTCTCGATTTGTAGGTGAGAATAAGATGGAGAACAAAAGAAAATATTTTAGATATTAATTTAAATAACGGCCAATTCCAATATTTTATCTATAAATGGATTTAGCTACTAGATTGGAAAATTTTTTTTAGTAATAGGCGGCAAACGAGCAGACGGGTCGCCTGATGGTAAGCAATTACCGCCGCCCATGGACACAAGCCATAGGAGTCACAAGTGCGTTGCCGCTCCTTGCGATTGGGCAAAGGGGTAGGATAAGGAGAGGGATGAGGGATGGGGCCTCCGGCACTCTCACTCTCCAAACGAAACGCAACAGTTTAGGTACTGTTACTTTACGTCGATTTTCTGTGAGAGGGTAGTACTTCCCTGGTCGAGCCAACCCGTTCATGCTGAAATCAGGGAGGCTCTACTACCGTGTATGTATTTTGTATCGAGCTTACTTCAAATATTATATCTAATAGCCAAATAGCATTAACATCTAGAGGAAGAACAATAATTTCTTTCTGTAGTGTTGCTATCATTACAACGTATAAATATGGTCCCAATTTATTTAGAATCGGCGCAGTATATCCTTCGCTTCCAGTCTTCCGATCATTTGCCATTTTCTTTTTTTTTAACCATCGTCTATCCTATGATAGACGATGGATAAGCTGTAAAATAGTCTTGGAAAATTGACCACTCATCATCATTATTATCAGCCCCGTATGTACACTGTCCCACTGCTGGATACGGGCCTCTTCTCTCTATGAGAGGCGTAAGGCCATAGTCCACCACGCTGGCCACGTTCGGGTTGGCAGACTTCACACGTCTTTAGAGAACATTATGGAAAACTTTCAGACATGCAGGTTTCATCATCACTTTGTTTTCCTTCACCACTTAGCAAGCGATAATAATTAATTCGTGGACTCGAACCCGAGACCCTCTGCGTAGCAGAACGTCGGTCTCTCTTCTAGGCGATCGCCGATTTCTTTTTACCACTAGTCTTATTATTAAACTAACTCCTCGTATCTGCCACAGATTTTTACGACAGCTACCTGGGTTCGACTTCATGTACTCAATGTCAAAAGGAAGACTGTATATATTAAGCCAAGGTCTCTTGCTACCAGAATCTAACAAATTTGGTAAGTTGATTGAAACCTGATGACCATTGACGGATTCACTAATAATCATATTATTGGATCCCACAATCGAAATAAAAGTTTTTAAACGTATCAGTACCAATTATTTCTAAGTAGATGATGTGACGATATAATGTGACTTGCTTTAACGATTCTTGTTCTTAGACAATTACCCGGACCAAGTGCTTAAAATGTTCTACAAAGAACGACATTTCTGATAAATTCACTGGAGTTAGCTACAAATACTGCTTAACCAAAACTATATATCCAGAATAATATGCCAAAGATAGAATAAAATAATTTGACCCATATTAAACGGGACCTAATCATACCGATGGGATAGGTAGAACAATTGATACTAATTTCCCTCGGGATCTGGTAGGTTTAAATACATAATCTGCAAATTATTCAAACCAAAATACTGTTGCGGTAATCTATTTTTAATCTATTTATATTCTATACACATGAATGAATTTTATTTTTGCTAAATTAGTCATTTGCTTTGTGTTTAAAATATTGAGGTTTTTGGTTCATGTAATAAGTACATTAATAATATCGTGTTTCTATGTGTTAAAATTTATAACTCGCCTTTGTAAGTTTCCGAATACAATATAAATAAGTACATGGAGACTAAGCGCTTTTTGCAAGATTTTATTTAAATACAACGTTTTTGCTTCAATTGATACTTCAAATGAGGCGTAATTCCGATACGGAGACATAGTCCTCGTGAGGGTGCGCCAAAGTTCTCGTAAATTTTCAACTCCGATAATCGGAAATCCGAAAACGTTCTTCCTAACATTTTTCATCCTAACAATCACAATTCCTAACTACTCTGTCTCTAATGTTCATAATTCCGAAGCATTCAACTTCATAATGTCAGTAGCAATAAACATCTATTATACTTTTATTTGTTTTCCTATATTTTTTCAACATAACCATCTTTTACACTATTATTCACTCATTTTGTTTTGTTTAGATTTCTTTTTATTCATAATAATCAATATTATATACATAAATTTTGCGTTACTTTATTTTCACATAACATGTATATCATATAAGAGTCGGTCCTATTCATAATTACTGGCTTAGGTTAGGTTAGAACTGTGACCACAACGCACGAGCCGAGTGAGCGAAGCGAGCGTGCCGCGGCAGAGGCCGGCGAAGTGCCAGAACCGAATCGGTCCTATAGTTATCGGCTTAGGTACGGTTATAACTGCGGTATAAACGCCCAGGCCATAAACATAACCATAAATGAGTCGTGTTTTATGAATTTCGTTTGGAGTGTGTAGCCTTGGGAGCGCTACGGCGCGAGGACTTAAATACTATTACACACCCATATTTCGCCAGTTATGTTTAGTTCCCAATGTAATCCCTTCCGTGGGATCTCCACCTTGACGTGGTGGAGGGGCTTAGTAACCGTAGCTTGGACACCCGCGGTGAAGTTAAGAGCGTATACGCCTCGAGCGGCGGCTCGAGTTTAGGTTTTTATAGTACCGCGGTCGCCCGCGCACCGCGGATGCGAGACCCGGCGCACTATGGCGGTATCGCGTGGAATAATAAACTTGATCTTTGTTGCCATAGATGAACAGTATTCGTCTATGTAATACGTCGATTATGATTTGATAAAAGTCAAATTCATTATTTTCAATGCACATGCATTTAAAGGTATCAAATATAGCTAGATATTATTTGTTTAGTAGGATGTTGTTTCTCAGGATAACAACGACTATTTATAATAATTTGGCGCAGTTTTATTATATGATAGAAATAATTTATAATTGTCATCTACATAACTGTCACATTTCAAATATACATCTATTGCGTTATTAATGTAAGTATATAATATTATTCATAGATAGATTCCTACTACACACTCAGACAAAACTTAAAGGTTCTTAGGTAGTTATATTCTACCTACTTGTATAATTTAGCTAAAAAGTACAAACCTTACTTACCTTTAAGGTTGAGCTATACCTACCAGCACCGCATCGCACTTTTTCCTATGCTTCTTTCCTTTTCTGTCACTTAGGACCGTCATTTTCTAGAGCGAGAAAGAGAGAGGGAACGCCGCGGAATCGATCGTGCTGATAGATTCCTAGACCAAACCGTGAAATATCGCTATCCCTTCGCGTTGCAGAGGTCAGACAGACAGTCGCTTTGTGGCAAAGCTAATACTCAGTCAAATCCGGTTAGACTAGAAAGCCGATTCCAGGATCTAACTGTTCAACTAGGATAACGCTAGGAGGATGATGATGGTATAGATCGGTAAAATAAAATTGCAGAAGAGTTATTGATTCTTGATCTTATTGTATGAGACTGATTGTATTTTTAAATCATGAAATTGTTCAGTTATCTACGTATACAGAAATATATTTAGTGGCAATAATAAAAGCGGCGATAGCCCAGTGGTGTACGTAACGGACTGCCGAGATGATGATCTCGGGTTCGATCCCCGGGCACACATTTCTGACTTTTCGAAGGTATGTGTGTATTAATAATGTTAATTATTGCTCGCTTAACAATGTGCCCGGTTGATGGCAATAGGCTCACCCCTATTACATTGCGACCGAAACATAACTGGCGAAGCGAGGCTGTGTAATACACCTCTGCCTACCCCTTCGGGGATAAAGGCGTGCCGTTATGTGTGTGTGTATAATAATAGTATATGTAGTTAAGAAAAAAGGAAACTGATCGAGTTGTGCTTAAAATAAAAACCATTTCCAAATCTGTAAGCCTGAGGCACGTTACCATCGGGCTTAGGCCCATAAATTATATGCAAGAACTTCTCCACTTACATGACACTAAACGTCATAAGAAATTCTGAACACCGCAAAAAGTTTTTACTACACGGTACACAAAAAAGATGACGAAACATGTTCCAAAAATTGTCACGTGACAAAACAGTGTCATCTTTATTTTCCGCAGCACTTAAGACAAAGCAATTCACAAGCAGTTTGACACATTTCGGTACGACAGTTCGCTAACAAAGCAACAGGTGGATAAATATTTTTTTCAACATTTATCACTATTTATGTACTCAGTTTATCTGAGTTTTTTCGTTGTACTGTATTTTGGTGTTGTACTTTCGTGACTTATATACTTTGAGAAACGGTTTTCCTGTGTCTGACATGTAAGTTACAATGATCTTTTAAATCTGTTGCCAGTAGACGTTTGAGTAAGTATTTTAATATGTTTTTTGTTTACGACCTCTATGATGCTGCACTAGAACTTTCTTTATTCGTAGTTCGTTCATATCGACTATTTAAAGTGATAAATCCGTACCCGTTACCACATTATAAACAAATTTTAATTATATCTAATCTGCATTTGGATTATTCGTGTTGCTTTTAGTGAATATCGCTGGGCCTAGAAGATAAATCTAATCAAATACGATGATTTGTAATTATATTCTATTCTACCACATAGGTACGCACAACACAATCTAGCACAAGATATAGTATAGGCTCTACCTAGTCTAGAGTTGGATAGCCTTGTGAAAATCGCTCTTAAATGTGAATATTATTTTGACAGCTTGAATGTAAATCAACATTTCAGTGCCTGTTTAAACACAAAGCAATATGTTCAAAATGTTTACTAAGTAGCAAGATAGCATTACGATAAAATTATTTCATGATTATACAGTTTATAACTATACTTAAAATAGCAATTAATTCTTATCTCAACCAAAATTTATTAGACAACAATAAAAAATAATTCCAATGCGCAAACGTTACCGGGAAGTGGTTTCACCAAAGGCACTAAACTCTAGCTATGATTACTACCATAATGGCATCACTTAAACAATTGTCCTGCCATCTTTATAGCTCATTTTATATCGGAACACACAATGCGAGCCACTTTGAAATATGTCCTGAATATTTTGCTATTGTTGAAAAACACAGTTTTGTTTTGTTAGTTGGTGTATTTTAAACAACTCTAGTTGAAGTCGTGATGTCACCATCATATAAGTATAGTTTGCTATATTCGATTTTAAACATTATAATTATTAAATAAGATAGCAAATATATTTGCTAATACTTTTCGTAATCCATACATTCACTCTTCTATTTTATTATTCTGTCATGGGCAGACAATCTTATAGCAAAATATTGAGTATTCACTACTTTGCTATATCCAAAATCCTCGTGAAACAATGGTTGAATATTATACTGTATACTACAATAAATATTGATTAAGCATTCATGATTAACGGCTCAGTGAAAAATACTTTCTAGTAGTAGCTTATCTTATCAAATACTGGCTGTTTATACCTTGGCTGCCGCAAGTAAAAAAGCGAAAAGTAAAATCATGTACTTTCATCTGGTGCGGCGACAGGTCGAAACGTGCCCCCGACGAGTTTTCCGCCAGTGCGTGGCAGGTCTTTCTCTAACCACCAACACTAGGGTAGATAATATCATTTAGCTTTAAACTATTTCATTCGAATCCGAATTAAAAGGCAAATTAATAAAATCTAGTTGTAAGATTTGAGTTTGATGCTCATAATAAAAATATGTAGAATTGTCAATCAATCAATTAGAATTGTCAAAAATGATCACAAGACGTATCATACAAACTTGTGATCTCACTTTTGTAACAAGCATTCAGAGGTAGAATACTTTTATTTTATGTTTACAATACATAAATTCATCATTGGAAAAAAAACTGTACGATTATCGGCGATTGCGGGACGCGGATGGATGCGGGCGTCTCGAGAATAGTTTATGTGGAGATCCTTGGGGGAGGCTTATGCCCAGCAGAGGACTTCTAATGGCTGAGATGATGATGTCGGTGATATTTTCAAAGTTAAAGAATTCGACTGCAGTATTAAAGAGCAGAGCTGCTTACGTAAGGTGTAGGTGCATACTGTACATATGCCTTCCAATGTTGCAAACACACAAACGCAGACTTAAAATTATATGAAGCGTATTAGGCATCGGAATAACAAACCAAATCCATAACATGAACATGCGTTAAAAAACTGGCATTACCGACGTCGATGGCATGTCTTTAGATCAGTGATAGAGAGCTGGTCATGCATTTCGAAAATTACACAAAAAAGTACACACGAATAAACACCAACAATGTCATCTTTTAATCCAGAAAGCAATGACATTGACATTTTTTGACTAATAGGACACCTCTTTTACTAGACGGGACTACTAATAAACTGTTAGATAGTATGATAAACAATATTTAAGGTATTATTTTCAAGTAGGTAACGTCAAAATGTTGGACACACGCCGCCTTGCGAAATTCCAAACTTCCCACAAGTTTCTCTATCAAACAGTCTATGATTCTCGTGACGAAGACAATTATCAAAACTTTGAACATCTCACAAAAGGAATCGTCATTCAAAACTTTCCGATGACCCTCTCTATTTCCTAAAAATAGATATAAAATCAAAAGGAAGCTGAAAACAGACGAATTAATTTCGCAGACGCTTACAATCGGCAAGAAACCGTCAGAAAGTCCTCGGAACAGGCCTAAAAGACAATTAATTCCTAATCCTCGGTCTACTTTAGCAAAGTTACAAATCAGGGATCCTCCGGCACTTGCCTAATGTCGTTTGTCGGGATTCCAGTGAAACTTTGGCCGTTTCGACGTCTCCACGACAGATATAAGATATTTGATGAATATTTAAACTTCGATAGTTTGCTTCCATTTTCTCTTGGAAATCATTATTGTGAATGACCTTCCTGTGCTAGTTTCGGACGTCGACGTTTTTTAGATGGATTGTCATAGGTCGGCTTGGAACAATCGAACTCTAGTCCTAGAATAGTTGGGATAATGTCTTCATTATTT
Source organism: Euclidia mi (assembly GCA_944739405.2). Lineage (NCBI taxonomy): Eukaryota > Metazoa > Arthropoda > Insecta > Lepidoptera > Erebidae > Euclidia > Euclidia mi. Next base: position 7,877,093 of record OX123195.2, read on the forward strand.
CCGGAACGTCTTTGTTATTTAGAGAATTCCTGTATTTAAGGACGCTCGAAGCTTTGTTGACTTGGGTAAAGTTGACGTTTCTTGTTCTAGTTTCCTGAAATAGACGACCTAAGCTAGTGAAAATGTTTCAGAAAAAATCGTGATAAATATATTTTACCGGATTTTCCTTGATGTCAGTGGGATTTTAGATACTTTAACCGACATCTCTTTATCAAAAAGAAGTTGCTAGGTTCAAAATTCAGTTAATTTTTTATATGTCATTTATAAATTAAAATACAACAATAACTTATGCTCCGTTGTATGATTAGCTACATGCGATACAGGACAAACTTTATCATGCACAGGTATGCATTTTATTGTTTAATGTTTACATACCTTCAAACACAGGTTACATCAACCATGATGACAAACAGACTTACAATAGTCGTCCTCCTCAAAGATAGATTAGATTATTATAGAAATTATAGACTATCAACATGTTAAAATTAAAGATCAAGGCGTGCGCAACGCACCATATTGAGTTCCGTAGCTACCTTAACAACGACTCATTCACAGAATTTATATTTTATTATATAAAATAAAGATTTTAACCAGTAATATTAAAATAAATAATCAAATTACAATTTATTTTAATTTTACTGATTAAAAATAAAACATTTATTAGTACACATATTATGCTAGCTATAAAATACAAAGTTTATTATATTTTAATTTACAGTTAGTTTTATAGGTGTGATCAAAATAAATAACCATGCCAAATATCAACCTCTACTAAAGGTATTAACGTTAGTCCCCGAGTAAAACTATGAACGGATAGACAGACGGACATGGTGAAACTACGGAACCCATAAAAGGAACCTATTCAACGGCAATAATTGAATGTAATCAACGATCAGCGAAAAAATAGTTGTCACTTCCGTTCTTTAATGAACATTATTTTCCCTCTAAGCTATTTTTTTTTTAATAACGCTACTAATTAGACAAGTACCAGAAGAAAATAATCGATAACAATTAACTGTCATAATGATGCTTAAGTATCTTTGAAAGTAAAAATGAATAGGTCTTTAGGCTGTTTTCGGTGGCATGTTGGCACACAGCCTTGGCCAAACTAAGGCTGTGCGCCAACATGTTACCGAAAGCAGCCACCAGTGACTGACGACAAGCTGTTTATAATGATTTGTAGTCCGTTTTGTATGGAATCGCCGCAGAAGTGTGCCGACGCGTGGTGTCTTACCACCGCTTGCGGCTACTCGCTAATCGCTAATGGTGGGCACCGGCCACGGTCGTTTGTGTGTTATCAAAGGACGTGGTCCGCGACAAACACGGTGGCTTTGGTCGCCGGTCTGTTTGCACGGAGCCTAAGAGAGCGACGAAAATTGTTTCTATATATTTTTTTAATATGAGTGAAATTGAGGACAAATAATTGTGATAATCACACATAAATTTCCCTGCTTGGGAGTCGAATCTACGATCTAGTGGTCGTTATTTCCAATACACTCGTATCAGTAAAGAGGCGAGGCCGAAGAAGTAGAAGTTAATACTCTTTCCTCTTCTTCTCCTTTACGCGTCTTCTCGTTACGCGAGGCCCACTTTCCTTATCATGCTTCAGCACCAGTATTCTATCTTTAATAGGTATATACACAAATTAAAAGCGAAAATTCCAAAGTATAATCTGTGCTAAAGTTCAAAGCAAGTGCTCAGACAGCTGGTATGTATGTGTGTCAATGGTTCGTCTAGGCCACGCCGCGTGTTGACGGAGGCTGCATTTTTCAACAGGCTGTCCCCGCCACTTTGTGAAGCGTATTTCATGTTCCCTACGTGTTGGGTGTTCATATCGACTCCCTTGTACGTGGTGGTCGTAACTTTCTAGTGCGAATGTTTTCAAACAATATTTCGATATTATTCCCCTTTTATCGAGTTCATTTTAGTCAGTAAAAATGTTTTGCTTTTTCTTCGTGTAGTTGTGATTTATCCAGAGATAGATCTCTGGAGGGTTCAAATAAGTTTAATGATCTCTGGGGATATTCGGAATATTCACTTATAATATCAGTTATTTACGTTTTTGTTGAGCTATTCCATATTCCCTGAATGATATTTTAAAGATACTTGGCTGGTTTTTATACGCAGTTCTTAACATCTGACAATACTTTTAAATATGCTTTGTTTCAAAAGACTAGTTGCTTCTAAATTTAATATTTGGAAATATTTTTAGAACAGAAAATATAATCTATGAAGTTATATTATCTCTAGTTATATAAATACAAAATAAAGCGTTCAATGTAATGTTTCGTAGTTGGCTCTTTTAACTTTTTTGTGTCTATATGCACGGTTGGTTGGCCATTTCAAAACTATAAGAGCTTTTTGTTACTTAAATAGAACCCATAAATACTCCTAAAGAATAAGAATAAGATAATCAGTTAAAATTAATACGATTTTAAACGTCCGTATCAAACAATATCATAAAAAGAAATGATAAAACCACCAAATTCAAGACTACATTACGATTTGAAATAACAGTTGTAATCCTGATTGCCTAACGCGTTGACTTTCAACTTAAATTTTGCTAAATTAGCGGTTTTAGTGCTCAACTTCAACCAGTAATGGTGCCTATCTAGTTCTAAAGATCTTAATGCTTTTACTGTAATCAATAAAATAAACTAGATGACAACTGCAAGCATGTTCTAATTAGAATATTGGAGAAAGACGTAAAAGAAAAGGCAGCCATCTTCTGTCCGATCTATGTAATCAAAAGGTAGAGCGACACTTCGAAGTTTAGACCAGTGTAGTGGCAATATACCTGAGGGTATTGACTCTCTGTTACGTATTTAATGTCAAAGATTTCATAGCTGGGACCGACTGATAACGGTTGACTATATTCTTTATATGGGTGGAAGATATATAAATATCACCTTTCTCACTTTATGCCTCTTTCATCAATATGAAGTTATAGTGCAATGCCAAAAATCGAATTACGTCGCAATCCGAGGTTTCCGGCGACTAGGACCGCAATTAACTGGAACCGCGGTCCTAGTTGCCGGATTTGTAAAAGATAAATAATTTTCTTCCAGCAACTGGGACCACTCATAGTTGACTTAAATAAATCTATTGTTCAAGCCAAAATCGGTACAGTCAAACGAAAAAATCTCTAAATTATTTATATCATTATCATTGACTCGTTCTAGACATGATTTTATCCTATGCGCTTAGTAATAGATTAAGCTAGCCCGTTTTTACATAATTCAATGCAAGGACTCCTAAAAGATATGAAAGACTATTCTGGAGCATTAAAAAATCCTAACGGTATCCAAATACCGAAGAGGAGGCATTATTCGATTGCTAAGATGTTTCAAATAGAAATATTGTTTATGATAGGTTAAATCGATTATATCAGTCTAGTAGCGTGTTACTTTGTCTATTGAAATTTTTTGACTCTGGTCACACTATGAACTGTCAAATCATT